>JAMKQA010250207.1:0-21664 GCA_024699735.1 Posidonia australis | reverse complement strand
TCCCCATCCACATGGCGCCGGCCACCCATCCCATCGGACGAGATGGGGAGGCACGGGCCTCCGTCGGTGGTGGCATGGGAGGGAGAAGAGGAAGAAGAAGAAGACAGAGAAGAAATGGAAGGTAGGGCTCGCGAAAGAAAGAAAGAAAAAGAGGAAGAAAAGAAAAGAAAAAGAATGGCACGCAAATCGAAACAGCTGTGCATCCTCAAACCGGACCCCACATAGGTCCCAAATCACAACCTGATGCACAGAAAACCACCCACAACCACACACAACCAAGAAACAATAGATTATCCATTAATAAACCATTAAACACAATATTACAACTAATACATGGTTTATTATAAAAATGGATAATCAGGCCCTGATGTTACACTAACGTACTCCCTGAACAGCTCGTGGGGCTTCTACTTTGTTGCGACTAGGTCCTCGTGCTTTGGGACCATGTCGAGATTGAATGAATATTGCTCCAGAAAAGCCTGGCTGAGGTCATTCCGGGTCTTAATGATGGTCATATCTAGAGATGTGAACCACTTTAAAGTCGGATCTATGAGGCTCTTCTGGAAAAGGCGAATAAGCAATCTCTCATCAGCTTGCAACTGAGTAAGATTACCGTAATACGCCTTAAGATGCGAGATTGGGCAGCCTTTCCCATTGTACATTTCAAGCTCCAGGATGTGAAAGTTCGAAGGGAGTACAGACTCTGGAAAGTAGTAGAGGTCCCAGAAGGTGTAAGACTGGCGATCTGGGGTTGCTGCTGACGTTGATTGTGCAGCTAGGGTGGGTCCCACGTATGCTGTATTTGTAGCACCCATGTGCTCCTCCGGATCTATCATCTTGCCACCTAGTGTCGTGGCGTGATGACCAGCATACCTGTGCAAATGTGTTGTTTGCGGTGGAATGTATGCTGAGGCCTGTATCTGATGCAAGGGTGCAGGAATGATAGTATGCTGTGCTGAATGTGGTGTTGTGTGTGGGAGCAACAACTACTGAACCGGTATGGCCGGGTTCACAAGCCATTGTACTCCCGCTAGTCCAAAAGGCTAACCACCAACAGATGGATGAATACACTGTGTGTACAGTGGTGATGATACTAATGGCAAAGAAGTGCCGCTTGTCGTCGAGACAGCGAGAAGCTGTGGTGATGGCTGCGGTGGTGGTGTGACTAGTGCATCATGAAATGCTTGAGCAGGAGGAGATGGATCTTTAGGAACAGGACAAACAGGTGTAGTCAAAGTAGGTTCCAAAGTAAAGACCATGCTTTGCAGCCTCTGCGCAAGAGCCAGAAGCTGCTGAGACTGCATAGTAAGAGAACCATCGGTAGCAATACCGAGGGCCAGAAGAGCAAGCAGATGGGATGTCAGAGGGGGCTAGAACTTTAAAGATTCGGCAGGTTGAGTTCCTACAGATGAAGCAATCGTAGCTAGTTGTGTTTCAAGTGGAGCAGAGCCAACCAAAGGACAAGACATTATTATATCAAATGCCCTAGTGGTGTCACAGTAACTGCCTTAGTCACGGGCTCTAGACCAATCAAGGTCTGCCAATGTCCCAAAATTGGAGGACAGGGAACTCCATGTGCCTGGAAGTGGCTGTCATGGAGTGCAGGTGAAGTAACAGTTGTCAAAGTAAAGGAGGAAGGAGGGGCGGAAACAAGGATCCCCTCTGGAGCAGCTGGTACAAAGGTCTCTGAGGCTCGTTGGGCCATAATGGACAACGAACGGGTAAGGATGGGACTGCAATTGCAAAGTGGAGGATGACACCAAAGAGTAGCTATCGTCGGAAGTGACAGATAGCTCAAGGAAAGACAGTCGAGAACAATGCCTCAAGACTAAGGTCACTGAAAGGAACTCTTGGGCTTTGGCCTAGGAACTCGCACACAACACTCTATAGCTGACGAGGAAAAAACCTAATATGTTAGCAAAAAAGAAAAGGCAGAACAACAGAAGAAACAAGTGAGCTATGCAATTATTTGTTAGGGTGGTATGAATGTCACACATGCACATGAATGCTACTAATATGCGCTCTCTCACCATACATGGCCCGCATAGGGTTGACCACATGGGAAGCACTCATGGGTTTAGGTTTTGACTCTGGTTAGAAAAGTAAGGTTCCTGTTCTAAATCCTGGCCAAAGCGCAGGTAGTGAACGAGTGGTGCGTTGGTGGCCTCGACTCCTGTAATAGCATGGAGCTATACCCTCTACTAACACCGACACGACCTCGGACAAGGGAGGACAAACTAGCAACACGCCCTACACTAAAGCTATAGAACGAGCTACCAGAATTGTCTTTCGCAAACTGTAGGTGGACTCAGAGGAGAAGATGCATGCCCTATATGATCAATCATGTAATATGCTTTTGTGTCTTTTACTTGCGTTTTATTAAGCCAAGGGGATTGTGAGCATTTGTCTCTAGTCATGCCTAATTATTTGTTTGTCTAAGTTTGTGTGTTTTATTTTAACTAGATAGGGAGGCAAACATGTCTCTACTCTCCTAATCAAGGTAAATACAAAAAAGAGAAGAAAACATACAATCATGGCATCCAAACACTCAACCAACAAGCAAAAAGCATGAGCATGGCATGTGCTAGTGCAGTGTTCACAGGTAAGTGAAGAAAAACAAGCATCATAACAAAAGGAATGAATCAGGTCATGTGCATGTGTGGTGGCATAACAATAGTGTGAAAAGGCATGTACAGTCAAATATGTACAAACAAATAGAATAAGCAAACAAACACAAAGTGTACAGATCAATGACAAGCAAGCAAGAAAACCAAAACAAAAGCCAGAATCTAGTTATCCTCAGTGAAGTCGCCAGTTTTTGTGACCATACCGGTGGAACCCTACACGACTCTACGGTGTGTGGAAACACACGAGGAGTCCCAATATGGTCACAACGAAGATGGTGAATCCAATGAAGCAGACTAGACTCAAAAACACCAAAGAAAGATAAGAAAAAGGATAAGGAAAAACAGTCACCGCATAGTCATTTAATGGAAAGACGAGGAAAACAAAGATGCACAAGAATGCAAGACAAATGATGCAAATGAATGTGTGTATGCTCCGTGCCTAATGGAAGCAACACTTAGCCACTGCGGGCCAGAGAAAAGGTAAGGATTCTTGTTATGCATGGGAAAGTTGTTAGACACCCCCATACGCCCGAAGAATTCAGCCTTTCAAGGTTTCCTACTTGCTAATGATCTATTATGTGTATGCTAGTCTACCCCAAATGCACATACCTAAGATAAATGCGAAAACATGCCAAATCAAAGGGATGAAATGAATAAAAAAGAAATGATAAGGAAAATAATCCGAGGGACAATGTAGGTATTGAAAATGCCACTTTACTATACGCCCTTGGGCAATGAGGAAAATAGTGAAAATCGAAAATATTCAGAAAGCGTCACGTAAAATAGCGAAAACTTAAGAAATAAGAGAAAATCAAATGAGAGAAAATAATTCTCATTCGGGTCCATGTTGCCATTATCAAGCCAATTAATGTATGCCCTCGGGCAATGAAAATCCAAATCAAATCAAAAATCATAAAAATCGAAAGAAATTCGGAAAATAATGCAAAAACTAAGCTTGAAATAAATTTGAAATGCGTGCCTAATGCAAGAAAATAAGCAAGAGAATATATACATGAAAAAGGGTAACAAAATGTACAAATGAAAGCATGGGTGAAATATGTAAGTTTCTAGGGACCTTTGTGCAAAAATTACATGTTATGGGTAAAGACTGAGGTTTCTAGGGTTAAATAAGCAAAAATGTTTAAGAAAACACATTTTATGCAATTTTAAGGAAGTTGGGGGTTAAATGTGCAAAACTGCGTATTTTTGGTAAAATTAGGATTCTTAGGGTCCAATCTACAAATTTGCCAGCAAAACATGTGTTCAGTGTAATTTTGAAGAAACTAAGGGTTAAATGTGCAAATTGGTGGACTCATGGATGAAAATATGAATTTCTAGGGACTGATCTACAAATATGCCATAAAAAACATGCATTCAGTGTGCATTTAGTGAAGTTTAGGGTTTAAAATGAAAATCTGTACACATTTGAGTAAAAACTTGAATCTCCAGGGTTTAGTTTGCAATTATGCCAGAAAATCATTCATTCAGAACAATTTCAATGAAGTTTAGGGTTTTATGTGCAAATTATAGATTTAAAGTGAATGAAAACTAAATCAAAGGGTTTTAAGTCAAAATTTAAAGCCTGAGAAATATTAAAAAAAATCATAAGGGCCACCATACAAATTACCAAAACAAAATATTATTAAAATGATTAAAAAACTAATGTAGGGACTGATATGCAAAATGAGAGGACTCAAACGCAAACAAAAGAAAATGACTGGAGTTCTTTTAAAAAAAAATTTTAAAAAACGCTCGATTGCCGCCAGCACCGTTGATGACCATCTGGGAGGCCATCCGAGGCTTCCCCGATGCCTGATCTGGCATCCAAACAATTGATGAGCAAGATAGAAGAGAGGGAAAAGAATCCATCGACTCCGATTGGATGCTGAACGGCCCGGTTTCTCCTCCCACATCACTCGTCGGCGTCGGGCCTAGAGAAGAAGGAGCTATTGGAGGTAGCGGCGCAGTGCTTCGAAGCTTCTAGAGGGTTGACGGCGTGCGGAGAAGCGTTTCCCACCATCTGGAAGCAAGAATGACTGCGTGAGCTCCCCTCCCGATCACACTTTGTGTCATCTCCGGCGACGGCGATTGTGAAGGAGGATCGAGGCTCGAATCGGGGTACTGAAGCTTCCGGAGGCCTGAGGGAAAGGAGGGGAAGGTGTCCCGATGCTCTGGAGTGAGCCACAAGGCGGGAGGTGGGAGGACGATCTCTACTAGGGGTCATCTTCTTCGGCGACGACGAGGCTATGTCCGGCGATCTTCATCTAGCAGCTTCTAGGGGGTTGTGCAGCTTCCAGAGTGGAGGAGGAGCAAAGGGAGACCTAGACTAATCATCCCACACACACACACACACCAGGGCATGAATCACTCAGTGGATTCGTGTCCCCTCCTCTCCTGCCGGAAAAATAGGTCCAGTGACCCATAAAAACCTGAATTCTAGCCAACAAGCCTCCAAACTCAACTAGAATCACCTCAGGAAAGTTGAGGAGGACCTAGGGAACAAAAATGGAAGAAAATTAAGCTCTGATTAGGGCATACCTGAGCTAGTAGAGGAGGTGGCTGCTTGTGGCCGCTGGAGCTCGCTGGAGACGGTGGTTGGAGCTGGCTTGAGCTCTGAATTGCCTCCTCTTTGAGCTTCCTCGCTGATTTGAGCTTCCTCTGGTTGCTCTCGATTGAGTAGTTCCCCTTGGATACTCTCCTCTCAAGCCTTCTCTCCTTTTTTCAAGTTTTTGCTCTCCTTTTCAAGCTTTTTCCCTCCTTTTTTCTATTGCAAATGGGGGTATGTATAGGCTTGCAATGACTAGGTAGTTTAGGTTGTTAGGGGTAGTTTGTTATGGGTTGTTGTAGGTAGTTAGAAGTTGTTATAGGTTGTAATGATGAATGTGGGAAGTGGTTAGGTTTGTTTAGGTGGTTAGAGGTTGTTATAGGTTGTTATGAGTTGTTGTGATGAAGTGGGAAGTGGTTAGGTTTGTTTAGGTGGTTAGAGGTTATTATAGGTTGTTATGGTGGAGTGGGAAGTGGTTAGGGTTTGTTTAGGTGGTTAGAGGTTGTTATAAGTTGTTAGGGTTTTGGATTATGGCTTAGGGTTAGGTTTAGGGTTTAGGTTAAGGTTTAGGCTAGCTTAGGGTTTTGGATTAGGGTTTATGCTAGGTTTAGGGTTTTGGATTAGAGTTTGCTAAGTCTAGGGTTTTGGATTATGGTTTAGGTTAGGTTTAGGGTTTAGCCTAGGTTTAGGGTTTTGGATTAGAATTTGCTAAATCTAGGGTTTTGGATTAGGGTTTTGGATTAGGGTTTGCTAAGTCTAGGGTTTAGGATAATTTGGGGTTTAGGTTTAGGGTTCAGTTGCAAGCATATGGGGTGTCTACACATATACATTATTCATGCATTTATTCTTGCACATTATTCTTACATATACTCGTCTTATAGTTCATGTATACCATACATACATCTCATTCATGTCCACATATATATTTCTCATGCATATTCCTGCATACCGAGCTTATATTTCATGCATATCATATAGCATTTGGTGGTTTCATTTTGATTTTGTTTTGTATTAGTTTTACATCTCGCCCCAAGGGCATACATTAACAGGCATGAAAATGCCAACATTGACCCAAATGTAGATTATTTTCCGCTTTTGACTTTTATGAATATTTTGTATTTTTTTATGCTTTGCATGAGTTTTCTTTCTAGATGTCTCTAGTTTTCGTGAATTTTTTCATCGCTTAAGAGTGTATATTAATTGGTATGTCAATGCTTACATTGTCTCTCGGATTATTTTCCTCATTATTTCTCTCATTTTGTGCAATTTTACTCGGAGTTTTCTCGCTTGAGTCTCGCATTCACATTGGCATGATTTTGAGCATACATTTTAGGGTTAGACAAGCATACATCTACATTTAGACACATAGCAAGCGATTAGCCAAGAAAGAACGATTTTCAGGTGCATGGGGGTGGCTAACACCTTCCCCATGCATATTAGGAATCCTTTTACCCTTTCTCTGGCCCGTAGTGATTAAGTGTTGCATTCATTAGGCACGGGGCACACACACATGCATTTATTTGCATTCATTTGTATCATTTTCTCGTATTTTTGTGTATTTTGGTTTTCCTTGTTTTTTCATTAAAAGACTAGGTAATGACTCATTTCCCTTATCCTTGTTTTCTTTTCCTTGGTGTTTTCGAGTTGATGTGTCCTTCCTCGGATTCACCATCTCGTTATGACCTTATTGGGACTCTTTATTTGTTTCCACACACGAGGAGTCGGGTGGTTCCGTTGACATGGTCACACTGTGGTTTTGGGAGTTGAGGCTTTGAGGCTTTGGTGTGGTTGTTTTGGTCGAGAGGAGACCGTGTTGTGCAAAGCAAAGGCTCTGTGTTTGTTTGTGGTTGCCGTTGTGGGTCCCATGGGTGTCGTGGATGCTATAGAGTGTCTAGACACTGTTGGTTGTCTGGTCCACCTAGGGAGTGTGTGGGACTAGGTTTTGTATTTTGTGTGGTTTTATGCTTGAGTCAGTAAGAGTAGCCTTCTCGGGCATGCATAAATGGATTTTAAAAGTGCATGCATGTGGTTTTGAAAGGAAAAGAGAAAGAATGGTTTTAAAAGCATGGTTTTTGAGGTTTTGCTGCTTGGCAGGCAATAGTGGATTACCTGGATTTGGTGTTGCAACATCCAGGTAGGGATGCATGTGCTTGTGTACTTGTGACATTGTTATGCCAGCTTCCTCAGCGTGGTGTGCCGAGTTGTTTTAGGAGGAGTCACGCTGCCGCATATCAGGAATAGTTTAGTTTTATTTTCTTTTGTTTACTAGTTTTGCTTCCACTAAGTGTACTTAAATTTAATTGCATAATTAGTGTAATTGTTAGATAATATTAATAAAATGAAAAATTGTAGCTCGGTTGAGTGGTAGCGACTGTCAAGGTGCACACCTCACCATTTTTCTTCAATTTTGTTTCCAAATGATCCAAATGTGTAGATTAGTTTGTTTTGGATGCTTGGTAGTGATTTCATGATTTTAGGAGATTTATGGTAGCTTTTATAATTTGGTAGCTTTTACAGTAGATTTTTGGTGCATATGAACAGTGGAATAGACTGTGCTCTTCCTCTTTTGATTTTCATAGCTTGAGCTTTGATTCTTGGAATGATTTGATTCTTGTTCCATGTTGTAGACACTTGAATATCTCCGTTTTGTGTATATTTGTATAATTTATGGTGCTTCGTGGTGAGATCAATGGTCATTCCCATCTGGGATGATTTTCGAGTGTCCTATTTTCGATTGCTAGGCTCAAGATTCAAGGGTGACCCGTCGATTACTTATGTGGGTGTAATGACCCGAGCCATCATCACCAAATTTATTAGCCTAATTAAAATTAAACATAATTAAATGCCTAGTTTTACAGAATAATTAAAGGCTAACTAAAGGCATTTAGATTACCAGGAACTTGTAGTGTGTGGTTAGTGACTCTGACTATATGCACTAGTGCTACTCCGCTACCTGTTTGCATCTACAACTGAAAAACATAGGAGAAATCACGTGTGAGTGACCATAAAGTCACCTAACACATACTCTACAAAAAATCACAAGAAAATCGACTAAAACCATCATGTAAATTTCACCGAGCTTTAAATAATTTTTCAAAATCATCTTATTCTTTATGAAAGCAATCCAAAATCCCAAAAACCACTTACACCTCAAAACCAAGCCTTACTAGCCAAAACCTATAGAAAATTGTACAGGTACACCAAAACCACAAAACGAGTCATGGTGTTTAGCGTCAAGCAACCGACTCTGGCCACAAGCAAACCTTCAATGGCCATCTCGATATCTGCATTGCTATGTACAACCACCTTGTGGAGGAGTTTGCCCATCCCAATGTTCAACCACCTATAGGACCCTTGAAAGGCTAACTTCACACTTGGAAAGCTTGCTCACCCTACTCCTAGGTGAGCTGTCCTTTCACCTAAAGGACAAACCACAGGGTACGCCCTCTCGACGTCCTAACTCAATGCTTGAATGCTACATCAAGGTTCTGTCAGCACCCACTAACAACTTGGTATCTGTAACAATCAAGGTAACACGCCCAGCTACTTAAGAGTCTCATATCTCCCAAATTTGCTTCCACAATACCAGTAGGTACGGATGGTATCTTGAGTCTCAATACCTAAAGCAATCGAAGTGTCTTACTTCCATGTTCAGATGGCACCTCAACCCATGGACCTTAGCCTTAGTCTCGTAAACAACAATCTAGGAGTTTCATACTTCCGGGATCCGACAGATACTTGTTTACGGACTCTTAGTCTCTGACCTCAACGTAGGTGACATGCCCAACTACCTGAGAATGTCGTCACATCCTTTAGTCTAGACAATGCGACCCTTCAATCTCTTAGTTCACCAAACCAGAAAACCACAAAAATTCTTTCTTAAAACATCACCACATTTTTCTTAAAATCATTTTCAAAACATTCATATAACACCAAAATGTTCATAATACCTAAACATTATTTAACGGGGTTAAATATCCAAAATGCCCAAAACAACACCCAAAACTAAAGCAGAGCTAGTTGCATTGCTAGGCTAGATTTTTGCTTGGTATATGCACCAGCAATGTAAGCTAGCTATTTGCACCCCAGGCGAAAATCCTAGTTGCAGTCACAGAGCAGCCTGCACCCATTCCAACTAAAATCCAACCTTCTAATACATTTAACCAAACTTAGCAAATTATGTACTAAACTGAAAGGAATCATGCAAGTTTTCATTTGACACAAAAAACACAAGATTTCATGCAGTATAAGTTGAGAAATCACTAAAAAAGGCCATAGATGAATAGTATCAACTGTTTTTAAATAGTTGAGATTAAAAATCATACACTCAACCAAAAATCATGAAATCACTTCCATCATGCTCAGAATCACACAATGAACGCAATCATATAAATTTACAGGAAACAGAGTAGAATTGTGAAGTGTGCACCTTAAAGACAGTGTACAATAACTGTCTTCTTTAGTATCGACCACCTTCCCATGAACTTCGAAGTTCATCACGGTCACGCAAATGACATCTTAGAGCCAGACACACCTCGGCACAGGCGTAGGATTCCTCGACAGTCACCCTTCTATTTCTCTCTCTCCATTACTCTCTCTTGTTTGAAACTCTTAGGAAGGGGAGGAGGAGAGGAAGAGGAAGGAGGAGAAAGAGGAAGAAAGAGAATAAGAAGGGAGGGAGTTGGCTTCATGAGGAAGAAAGGGCTTGTGGCTTATGGAGGAAGGCAATAGAGGTTGACTTACAGGAGACGTTTCGTCCTCTTTATATAGCCTCATGCATGCAAGCCACGACACCCTCTCTAGTCAACCACTCCACAAGTGCAACCAATCCATTTACGAAGCCACCCGCTCCACCATCGCACAAACCACGCCACTCCACAACGCATGAGCACAATGCGCCAACAAACACTAACCAAAACACCATGTAAGGCCACAACCACAAACCAACCGTAACTTAATTAACTACAATAAATCAATTGCGCCACCATATTGCACCAAAAGAGTGTGTCAGAGAGGTGCGCCAAGAAATTACACCTGAAACTTGCACTCCCAGTCAGTTTAGTGGCTAGAACAAGAATTTAAAAGCCCTGAAACATCAAACACTAGGCCAACAAAATGAGGCCTCGTGCTAGTAACACCCATCCATAATTAAAATTCATTAATTCCAATTAATTACAAGTATAATAAATTTTAGGGTGTTATAGTAGATGAGTCTCGTGGGTACCCTACATGAGTGGGTCTCGCGGTTTCTAGGGCCCAAATCAGACCTTGTTTTGGTATTCTGGTGGTTTTAGCTTGGTAATTTAAATGTTGTAAAATGGTGTTTTGATTTTATGAATAACTTGGTGAAATATGAATGATTTTGAAAATAGCTTTCAAGGAAAGTGTGGTAATGTTTTGAAAAGAATTTCCATGGTTATGTGGTATGGTGGGCCAAGATATCAGAGGGGCGGGTTACCTAGACTAGGGAATGTGACGACATTCACAGGTGGTCCAGCACATCTCCTAGGTTGAGGTCAAAGACCAAGATGATATAAGAAAGTATTCATTGGATCTTGGAGGTATGATATTCCTAGACTGTCATTCACAAGGTCGAGACTAAAGTCCACGGGTTGAGGTGTCATCTAGACCTAGAGGTATGATACTTTGGTTGTTCTAGGTGCTGAAACTCAAGGTATCGTCCGAACCTAAAGGTATGATACTCCAGTTGCCTTGGATACTAAGGTGTGGACGTCGAGAGGGCGTACCTTGTTGGTGTTTGGCTAGTACGGGTAGAGCATGTGTCCCATTTCTGGTGACATCCAGAGACGGAACAGACTTTCCCGATGTGTATTTAGCCTTTGGAGGGTCCTTCAGGTGGAAGGACATTGTGATGGACTTGCCTCTTGTAGGGTGGCTTCTCTGTGGCAGTATAGTACACTTTGATAGTTGCTTATAGCCAGAGTTAATTGCTTGGCACTAAGCAACATGACTCAAGCTATTTTTAGTGTTTTCTTGCCAATGTGGCTCGAGTTTTGGCCATTGAGGCCTGAGTTTCGAGTTGTTGGTGCTTTTGGTGCTTTTGGTACTTTCAAAGATATAAAATGATTTTGGAAATTGTTTTAAAAGCCCATTTTGATTCTAGTCGCAAGTTTTATTCCAGTTTTCATATGGTTTTTGTAGTGTGTATGCTGGGTGACTTTCTAGTCACTCATGCATGTTTTTCTATGGTTTTAGTTGTAGGTGCAGACGAGTAGCGATGTTTAGCTCTAGTGTGCATATTGTCAGAGTCACCTAGCTATTCACTATAGATTCTTGGAAGTTTAGATGCTTTGTTAGGCTTTAATTCTTTTGTAAATTCAGCATTTTTATTGTGTTAAATTTGTATAGGCTAATGGATCTTGGGTGAAGCGACGCAAGTTGTTACAGATTTGATATTAGAGCCTAGGTTCACTACATGCACTAGCTTAGAGTATTCAGTCTAGTGACTCTATAAGATTGTATGTGTAACGACCCCCAAGTCGCTACCACTAAACCTAGCTACAAATTTTCATTTTTAATCATTTTTATCTTTGTTATTAACCAATGATTACACTAATAATGTAGCTAAGGCTAAGTACTCTCGATAGGAAATAAAACTAATAAACAACAGAAATAAACTAAACTAACACTCACTTGAATCCCTGATGTGTGGTGGCATGACTCCTCCTATATGCACTAGCAACCAACAACTACTATCTTGCATCTACCAAAAACACACAAAACAAAGTACACGTGAGTGACCACTCAACAGTCACCCAGCATGCACCCCACCTAAAACTCGGCAATCTATGTTGAGGGCAACAAAGCATAGGCATCACACCAGGATGCCGACAAACCAAAAGGACAATCTACCAATGCCCAGCACACAAGCACTGACATCCCTCTCGGATGCCGCAACACCAAACCAAGCAGTCTACCATTGCCCAGCAGGCCACAAAATCACAAAACCATGCCTTTAAAACCACTCTTTTCTTTTCCTTTGCAAAACCATGTGCGTGCACTTTTTAAAACCTTTTATGCATGCTCGAGAAAGTTATTCTCGCCATCTCAAGCCCAAAACAACACCAAAAGCACAACTATAGAGACTCTGCTTTATACAACATGGTCCCTTCTGGACCCAAACACACACCAAGCCATGGAGCCTCTACTCCCAAAACAACGGAGCCACTGCTCCCAAACACTGCACCTCAACAAGTGCCAAAACCACGGCCTCTAATAGGCCCAGAGCCTGATTTTCCCAACCAGGACTCCGCACAAACACAAGCACAAACAGTATGTTGAACTGCCCGGTGCCAAGCAGACAACACTGGCTACAAGTAGTCCACTAAGGAGCGACCACAGTGTCTACACTACCACGGTGAAGCCACCCTGTGTAGGAGCGATCACCGTCCTGCAATTCTTCCACTTGGAGAACCCTCAACAATGCCAACTCCTCCTTGGGAAGGCAGTCCTGTCTCTTAGGACGCTACCAGCTATGGGGCACGTGTCCCACCCGCACTGGCCACCATAGGGTATGCCTCCTCACGATGCCCTCCACACGGTGCTCTGGAAGGAGTCTCATACCTCCACACCCGACAACATCCGAGCCTTAGTGCTCACAGCGAAAGTAGGAGTATCATACCTCCCCATCATGCCACAAAAGACCTCAACCTCGGCCCCGTGAACGACAGTCAAGGAGTGTCATACCTCCAAGACCCGACGAACACTTGCCTTAGTCTGTTGGTCCCCAACGCAAACAGAAAGCTTCGGAAAACTCTTTCTAAATCCATTTCCAAATTTGCACTTTTCTCATTCCAAAACTCTCTTTTTGGAAAACCTTTTCAAAACCATTAAATGTCCTTTAAAGCTCAAGCAACATTGTGCCCAGCAGTGGCACGGAAACCAAAGGCTGAGAAACCACAATCAAAACACAGCCTCGACAGCTCTCCTGTCAGGCCCAAGCAAAAGCACCTTGGGAGCGTCTGGGTTCACGAGCACTACGCTCAACCCAAGACCACAACCCAAGAAAACACCAACAACAAAGCAAACACAACCAGAACTCACACGCTCTGGCACCAAGTGTAAGACACCTACTGGCTCGTGTCCCTCGGGAGCACAACCAGATCGGCTCAGACACCCAGAATAGTGCCACTAAATACTTCATTTAGTGCATTGCACACAAAATCACACAAATCCTAGACCTAGGGACACTATCATTATCCCTAAAGTCCAGTCTAAACCAACTGGGGAAAAGCCTATTATTTCTAAATCATTTCTTCTTTTATTCTACCCCTACCCTAGGTGGAATCTTGCTAATTCATTTTAGGCAAATCCTAGACCATTCTAATGATTATCCTAATCATTTATGCCATTATGCTTATCCTCCCAAGATTTATATATATATATATATATCAAAACATAAGATAACTTAATGCAGGATCAGGCCTTGAATCGGTAGACCGAAATGGAACGGTCGACCAAACCTGGGCTCAAGGCACCAGATTGGTAGACCCAAAAACCACTTGGTTGACCGAAAACCCCTGATTCGACAGATCGAAAATGTTCAGTTGACCAAACCAAAAATTCTATTAACACCCAAGACTCCCAGAATGGAAGACCAAATAAATTCGATCGACCGAACCAAGGGTCAAGGGAACAATTTGCAATAAAAACGGCATACCGAAATAATTCGGCATGCCAAACCAAGTGACTGCCGAGCAACCCGAAATGGGACCCAATGCTTAATCCTGCAAACCACCAATCCAAACCATGCAAACAATATATCAAAATAAAGATCTCAACGAACAACACTGAGATCCATCAAGCGGATCTCGAGAAAACCACAGAAAACACAAAGGGGACACTATTCATCCTAAACCATAAATATGGCCATAAATGGCCCACAAATGCACAATAAATCCTATAAAATTTACTACAATTACCAGCACACTAACATGCACCTATGGTCCAAATTTGGAATCATAATAAAATCTACGGGGTGCGTACCTCCACCGAAGACGCGACGATGCGAGATGGACAGCGACGCTCCTCCTTCAGCCACGAGCTGCACCTATCCTCCACGCGACGATGGTGGCATGGCAGTGGCTGCATCCTCCTCCTCCCGACCATCTCCCTCTCTCTCTCTCACAACCCTCTCTCCCTCCTGCCTCCCCTCTCTCTTTTCTCTCCCTCTCCCACACACAGGAGGAGAAGAAGCAGAGGAAGGGTTGGGGGTGGGGCGCAGGGAAGAGAAAGAAAGAAAAGAAAGAAAGAAAGGAAAGGAAAGAGAAAGAACGGAAGGAAAGAAAGGAAGCCGCAAGCACGAAACCAAACTACGCGACCTTCCACGTCCACGTGACTCGTGCCACTAGGGACCTACCACTAAACCTCCACAGCCTAGGAGAAACCCATAAAACTCCTCTGAGGGCCAACACAACATCCGAACCACACCACACCAAAAGGCCAGAAACCCACCATCCAAGCGTCAGACACTACTGAGAATGTTTCCCACATTAAGCATTGGGACCCCCAAAGCCTAACATGCCTGAATTTCACCTTAATTGTCTGGCCAAAGCACCACTTCTAAAAGCTGGGTCATTACAATATGTCATGGTCATGTCTGCACTTGTTGGTTTTCCATGATTTTTGTTCACTTTCTATGATTGTTGTGCAGGTGTTTCTTCCTTTTGCAAAATGCCTCGACATAGAAGAAAAGGCAAGGCCTTTACCAAGGAGCTTAGCTCTTAGGAGGAGAACAAACAGCAAGGCATGTGGGCTGATTCCATGGTGTGTGAATATCCCGATTTGTTTCCTAACGAGTTGCTTGGCATGCCACCTCACAGGGAAGTAGAGTTCTTTATTGATCTAGTCTCAGGATCTAGTGCTATTTCGAGACCCCTTTATTACATGGAACCAGCGGAATAGAGGGAGCTCAAGTCACAGTTGTAGGAGTTGCTAGACAAAGGGCTTATCAAGCCAAGTGTATCTCTATAGGGAGCATCTGTCTTGTTTGTTCGTAAGAAGGATGGTTCGCTTTGGTTATGTATAGACTACCGGATGTTGAACCAGATCACAGTGAAGAACAAGTGTCCTTTGCCCCACATTGATGACCTATTTGATCAATTGCAATTTGCTTTGGTGTTATCGAAGATTGATCTGAGGTTAGGGTATCACCAGCTGAGGATATAAGACTCAGATAATTAAAAGACTGCTTTCCAAATACAGTATGGTCACTATGAGTTTACAGTTATGTCCTTCGACTTAACCAATGCACCTGCTACGTTTATGGATCTAATGAATAGGATTTTCAGACCTTTTTTGGACCAATTTGTGGTTGTCTTTGTGAACGATGTATTAGTCTATTCTCTAGATGTGGAGACTCATGCCTTGTACTTGAGAGCAATATTGGATATTCTAAGGCAGCATCAATTGTATGCCAAGCTCTTCAAATGTGAATTCTAGCTGAGCGAAGTCATGTTCCTTGGTCATCTTATCTCTGAAGAAGGCATCAGAGTTGATCCTGCTAAACTGGAGGCAGTGAGCAGTTGGGAGAGGCCCAGGATAGTGATAGAGATTAGGAGTTTCTTGAGCTTAGCAAGTTACTATAGGAGGTTCATCCGAGATTTTTCTTCTATTGCAGCACCTCTGACAGCTTTCACTAGGAAGGGAGTTCTGTTTATTTGGAACTACGATTGTGAAGCGAGCTTCAATGACTTGAAGACTCATTTGGTTTCTAGTCCTGTGTTGACTCTGCCTTTTGGAAGTGGCGGTTTCATTATTTATAGTGATGCCAGTCGTCTGAGGTTGGGTTGTGTTCTGATGCAACATGGCAATGTTATAGCATATGCTTCTCGCCAGCTAAATGATCATGAGAAGAACTATTCTACTCATGATTTGGAGATGGTTGCCATAGTGTTCGCGCTAAAGCATTGGCAACACTTCTTGTATGGAGAACAGTTTGAGGTCTTCACTGATCACATGAGCCTGAGGTATATATTTACGTAGAAAGATCTCAACATTAGGCAACACAGGAGGGTGTAGTATCTGAAGGACTACGATTTTAGTTTGTCTTATCACCTTCAAAAGGCCAATGTGGTTACCGATGCTCTGAGTTGGCGTATGCACATGATGGCAAGCTTGACAGTCAAGAAGTGGACTATGCTTGAGGATTTAGTGGGTTGCAGGCCCAAGAGACAAGCTTGAGGAATTGTTGGCACCTAGATGGCTAACTTGTCTATCCACCCCAAGTTAGTGTAATTTATCATTGCTTGTCAATAACTAGATCCTTTTGTGTAGGCTACTTTTGAGAAACAAGAGGCTAAAGGAGAGCTTCAATTCTCTATAGGCACATATGAAGAGCTGAGATATAATTTACGGTTGTATGTGTCGTAGTATGAGGAAGCCAGGCAGATATTGCTAGATGAAGCCCATTGATTCAAGTACACTATCGATCTAGGGAGTACAAAGATGTACTAGACCTAAAGAGGAATTTTTGATTGCCTGGCATGAAGAAAGATATTGCTAACCATATGGCAAAGTGCATGACTTGCCAGTTGGTCAAGGTAGAGTACCAGAAGCTTGGAGGAGCCTTGCAACTATTGGACATTTAAGTGTAGAAATGGGAATATGTATCCATGGATTGTATGACTGGCTTGCTACGTACCAAGAGGAAGAATGACATCATGTGGGTAATTGTGGATTGTCTGACCAAGTCTACACATTTTCTTGCAATCCAAGTAAATCTTCCAATGCACTGATTGGTAGAATTATACGTCTTAGAGATTGTCCAATTGCATGATGTTCCCTTGTCTATTGTATCAAACAGGGACACAAGGCCTACCTTGAGGTTTTGGAGGACTCTACAAGAAGCTTTTGACACAGTGCTCAATTTCAACATGGCATTTCATCCCCAATTAGATGGCCGAACACGGAGAATCATCTAGACATTGGAGGATATGGTCAAAGCATGTACTTTGGATTTTCAAGAGAGCTAGGAGGACCATCTGTCTTTGATAGAGTTTGCCTACAACAACAGCTATCACTCTAGCACTGGGATGAAATGTAGATCATGTAGATCGCCATTCTGTCATACGAAACTTTGTATGGTAGACCATGTAGATCGCCATTCTGTTAAAACGAGGTAGGCGAACGACAACTTCTTGGTTTCGAGATTGTGCAGCTGTACGCAGACAAGGTGGATCTGGTTCACAAGAGACTAGTAGCTACACAGAGTTAGCAGAAGAGCTATGCTGATTAAAGGTGGAGATCGTTGGAATTTCTGGTGGGAGATTATGTATTCCTGAAGGTGTCGTCAACTGAGGGCGTGATGAGGTTTAGAAATTGTGGGAAATTGAGTCCCCAATATGTTGGTCCATACTTGATCACATAAAGAGTTGGTGAAGTTGCTTATCGACTCAATCTACCACTAGAATTGTCATCTGTGGATGATATATTCTACATCTCCAAGTTGAGGAAGTGTCTGACTGATGCAACTCAAATCATTCCGGTTTAGTCAAAAGTGCTCCAGGAAGATCTATCTTTTGTGGAGGATGATGCCAAGATTAGCGGTCGAAAGAAACAAGTGTTGCAAAATAAGGTGATTCCACTTGTTCTTATGCGATGGTAGTATCATGGAGTGGAGAAGGCTACTTAGGAACACGAGGACGCTATCCTAGTCCAGTATCCTTACCTTTTTGCCTACCAGTGTTTTTAAGGGTGAAATCTTTTTGTAAGGTGGTTAGGATGTAACACTTGGAAATTCATTTGTTCTTTTAATTATTAAGATTAAATGAATTTTAATTGTGGATAGGTGTTACTAACCTGAGGTGTAACGCCCTGATCCCGAGCACACTACCAAAATAGAGTATCAAGCATAATTACACTAATTAAAGAAACATCAAATAACTGTAACTAAGGCTCAGCTTCAGGATCACAATGTGCGAAAGAAGCTCCTACTCCTGCAACTGAACTCGGCTGCACGCGGTCTGCACCTGAGAACCAAATAGCACGCGTGAGTGACATCTAAGTCACCCAGTACGTGCCCCAAAACATACAAACCACAAAACCTCGGCAAAACCATAAAACTCATTTCTTAGCATTTTCAAAACTTGGTTTCTATTTTTGAAAATCATCCTTTCTTTTTATTAGACAATCGCTTGGGAATTCAATCCAAATTCCAAACTCTTTCCAAAAGCCATGACTCTTTTCCTTTCTCAAAACATTTTGGAAATTTATTCAAAAATCACATTTTCTTTCAAAACGTTCTTTTGAAATTCATTTTTCAAAACATTTCCCTTTTCAATATTTGGGTTTTCTTCCCAAAATCTCATTTTCAAATCCACATCTCTGACTAGATCCAACCTAAAATACAGTGCCCCACAGGCTCAAAACCAAATCATAAATACAGGCTGGCAACTGGTAAAACATCATCATTTCTTTTCAGGATTTTAGGACCGTTTCATTAGTCCAATCCTGACTAAATCACATTTCTCTTTCTTTATTCATTTCCACTTTTCTTTACTGTTGTTACCTTGATCAAGGGTAACCAGGCACACAAGCAGTTGGCGAGGACATCCTTCCCCTACCTTCCTGCACTACCGCAATGAAATTCCCCGTGCGGGATGTCACCGCCCCGACCAACCAGCCTCAATTTTATTTTCATAAGTGCACGGGGATACGTCTCTATCTGACACCCCAGTCGGTGACCCGAACAACTAGGTCCAATGACCAAGGCTCAGCCTACACCGTCGGTGACCCGAACAACTAGGCTCAAAAGCCCAGGCTCAGCCTACACTGCTACGAGCTCGGTGACCCGAACAACTAGGTACAACAACCCAGGCTCAGCCTACACCGTCGGTGACTCGAACAACTAGGTATGAAAACCCAGGCTTAGCCTACACCGCTATGAGCTCGGCAACCACATTATCAGTGTTTCATTTCAAAACTCTTTGAATTTCCTTTCAAAACCATTTTCCATTTCATTCCATTCTTTTCGTTGCAGGACTCTATTTCCTTGCAACACTTTACCCTCCACTGGGGTCCCAACACAAGCCATGAAAACCATGCTTAAAATCATAAATTGGGTCTCATGCCCAAAACCACATAAAACCATCTTTTTCATTCATTAAAATTCACATTTTAGCATCCCAAGTTTAAGGCAAAAACGGCATACCAAATTTTCAGTTCGGTATGCCAAAATTCCCTGTTTTGGTATACCAAGAATTTTCGGTATGCCGAAACCCCTTGTTTTGGTCAACCGTGAAATTTCGTTCTACCGAACCCTAGGTTCTCGCTTAATCTGTCAGGATTTCGGCATACCGAATTCCTCGCAGACAGGGCACACCCCTGTTCCGCTGTGGCGGAATTCGCCCAAAGTGGGAGTCCCGATCGGACCCCCCAAACATTCACCAACAATTTTCATAAAATCATGGGGTGTAGACCCTCAAGTCTACTTCAAAACCACTCAAACCATTCATGATTCCATCAACCACACAGTTCAAACGAAAATCACAAGGGGAAGGGGCTCAACAACGGCTACTCTAGCCTTCAACCCCAAAATCACATTTTCCCCACAAACATCAATCGTAATCACATGATCTCTACATTCTCATGCTATACATCACATTCCCATTCATTCATGATTTTTCTACAATTTAACATGCAATTCTCTTAATTTTCATGCAATTAACCCATCCTTAATAAAAACTAAACGGAGGAAGGGAAAGGAGTCGCGTACCTGGCTGAGTTGCCTGGCGACTCTCCCCGCACTCCGGCGAACCTCCTCTGCTGGTGGAACACACAGGGCTCACCTCACCACCTCGGTTACGCACCGCTCCTCTCTCGGTCACCCCTTCCTCTCTTCGCATGCCGCGGCCTCCGTTTATCCTCTTCTCCACCTGCGTCGCGTCGGCTGCCCATCGCATCGGAGGAGACGGCGAGGCACGGACCGATGTTGCTGGTGGCACGGGTCGGGGAAGGGAAGGAAGGAGACGGGGAAAAATAGTGCGGGCTCGTGAGAGGGTGGAAAGAAAGGAGAAAAGGAAGGAAAAGAAAGGAAGAAAAGACAGACACGTAAACCAAGACAACTGTGCACCCTCAAGTCGGACTCCACATTGGTCCCAAATCACAAAAAGGTGCACAAAAGACCAACCACAAGCTCACACAATCAAGAAACAACAGATTATCCATTAATAAACCATTTAAGCAATATTACAATTAATCACATGGTTTACAAATAAAAATGAATAATCAGGCCCAAATGTCACATCCTACCCCCTTAAAAGAATTTCGTCCTCGAAATTTAGCTCTAACAAAATAAGTAGGGATACTGTCTCAAAATGTCCACCTCGCGCTCCCAGGTAGCCTCCTCTGTACCATAGTGCTGCCACTGAACTAACACCAATGGAATCACTTTATTCCTAAGAACTTGCTCTTTCCTGTCCAGTAACTGAACTACATTTTCAACCATTGACAAGTCCTCCCGTAGCTCCTCTGGCTGCACTAGCATCACCTGGGACGCATCGGCCAAGCACTTCCTCAGCATAGACACATGGAAGGTGTTGTGTACACCTGCCAACTGCGGAGGCAGATCTAGTCTATAAGCCACCTCACCAACCCTCTTGGTAATCTGATACGGTCTGATATATCTAGGGCTCAACTTGCCTCTCCTACCGAACCGCATTACACACTTAGTTGGTGACACCTTCAGGAAAATGAAGTCTCCTACCTCGAATTCCAAAGGTCTCTGGCTCCTATCAGCAACCACATTAGCCTTCCCTAGGTGGTAGGACAAACTGAAATCATAATCCTTAATATGCTCCACCCAGCGACTCTGTCTCAGGTTCAAATCCTTCTAAGTAAAGATGTACTTCAGACTCTTGTGATCTGTGTACACCTCAAATTGTTCGCCATATAAATAATGCCTCCAAATCTTCAAGGCGAACACAACAGCAGCCATCTCTAAATCATGGGTGGGATAATTCTTCTCATGATCTTTCAACTGGCACGAGGCATATGCCACCACCTTACCATGCTGCATCAGCACACACCCCAAACCAGTCCCACAGGCATCACTGTAGACTGTTGTAGACACCCCGATTTTGCAGTCACTCGATGGCAGGCTCCTCTAGAAAACGCTCTGGTTGCAACCACACTCCTAAACCCAAACTCCATAGAACCCTAAGCCCACTAGGCCCACGTGAGCCCATTAGGCCCAGACAGACCCAACTAGGCCTACGTGAGCCCATTAGGCCCAGACAGACCCAACTAGGCCCACACAAGCCCATTAGGCCCAGACAGACCCAATTAGGCCCATACAAGCCCATTAGGACCACACAAACCCACTCAAACTTAATCTAAGAAGAAAAACACTAATTAAAACCAAAATTAAACAAAATCCACTCAAAACTCTAATTAATCAAGTAAAACCCTAATTAAAAACCAAATTAAACAAAATCTACTAAAATCCACTTAAAATCAAAATTAATCAAGTGAA
>JAMKQA010250180.1:0-12662 GCA_024699735.1 Posidonia australis | reverse complement strand
GTTTCTAAGATATGGAAATTCTTTCTTTCTCAAAGGCTTTATCCTGGATATGATTGCTTGGGGGATCTTTATGGCCATAAACCTGGTCTTAATTTCCCATTGTCAAACTTCAACTGGTTCCTCCTCATTCAGGCCATTCTTTGGGTTACCTGGAAAGAAAGGAATGCCAGGATTTTTCGGAACATTTCTAAACCAGTGTTTATTTCTATCTCTGATATTATTGGACTAATGGAGTTCTGGTTAGAATCTCTTCTTCCAGGTTTTGACAAGGAGGATTTAAGGAGCTTCGTTGCCTCCATGAAGGCAACTTGGGCAGAAACCTTCCCTGCCTCTGCTGATGCTCCTCCCTCCGTCGACTCCAATAACCCGCCTGTAGCTGCTGCCCCATCTGATGATATTCTGCAGCAGTAGCCTCGCCCTTTGCTTCTTCTTCTTTTTTAATCTTTTACATTGCCACTCTTGGCGTTTGTAATATTGGCATGGACATTGCCTAAATTTTGTTACTTCTTTTTGATCCCGGCATACGCCGTGGACTAATATATAACACTAATACTTACCATGGCCAAAAAAAAACTATACAAAGTTACAAGTATTTAAAACTGCTGAGTGCAGCCTAGAATAAACAAATGAATTTTTCGATTGTTTGGAATATGTATCTCTAACAAGTGTCTTTTTATTATAGTGTAATATATGTAGGAAGCTTTTTTTCCTTTTGTTCTAACCAAAACATATAGAAATTTGGGTATAAAATTGGATGTTCTTGATGATAAAATTAAACTCAGAGAGGATCATCTTAAATGGTTTGGTATCTTCAAAGAAGATAAATGGATGCTTCTCTGAGGCACATGATTCATGTTGGAGTTAGAAGAGCTACAGATTGGTCTACAATACATGAAGAGTAGTGAAAAAAGACTAAGACCCCGTTTAGAGCCTCCTAAATGTAGAAGTGAGATTCTCAGTTTTTTCCAAGAGTTGACTTTTGAGAGTATTTGTAGAAGTTATATATATATATAGAACATTGCATCCTTATCCATGTGAAACCCTATTTCTTGCACTTCCGTAAAGAATCTACGTTAAATGAAGTTGAATTATACCTTTGTGTTGGAAAAAAACTATTTTGATTGTTTATCATTGTTAAATTTGGAATCTTTTATCATAATCAATGTTTTTTATAAGGATTAAAATAATATAATGCATTCTAATAGTACTTTTCTAATAGAGTTTATAAGTGGTTTTATCGTATTTTTATTTATTTCTGGTTAGAATCTCTTCTTCCAGGTTTTGACAAGGAGGATTTGAGGAGCTTCGTTGCCTCCATGAAGGCTGCTTGGGCAGAAACCTTCCCTGCCTCTGCTGATGCTCCTCCCTCCGTCGACTCCATTAACCCGCCTGTGGCTGTTACCCCATCTAATGATATTCTGCAGCAGTAGCCTTGCCCTTTGCTTCTTCTTCTTTTTTCCTCTTTTACATTGCCACTCTTGGCATTTGTAATATTGACATGGACATTGCCTAAATTTTGTTACTTCTTTTTGATTCCGGCATACGCCGTGGACTAATATATAACACTAATACTTACCATGGCCAAAAAAAAAAGAATAAGGGAAAAATCTCAAGAGGGTCTTGAGGAGTGGACTAGGCTAGGTTGCCGAACCACTATAAATTATTTGTGTTCATCAATTACTCTCATCTCCTTCTTATGCTTTAAATTCTATTGTGCATGATAAGTAGAATATTGTGAATCAATTTGCTTATCAATTCAGATTATTGTTAAAATTGATTATAGAGATATTAAAAGTTAAAATTCTCTATTCACCCTCCTCTAGAGAAGCCTTTAGATCCTACAGATACCTCTATGTTAGACTGTGTTCTTCCAACATAGTCACAACATCTAGGTGGAATGCCAACCTAGCAGGTCTGGTTCCGATCTCAACAGCAAACAACTTGGAGATGAAAGAAAACAAACTCTCTGAGTCGAATAAGACTTGGACCGTTCAGTCAGCCATAAGAAGAGATGTTAACATCAATACATCATAACCATAAATATAATCATAGTCATCATCACAGAATTTAGTGTCGATTATGTGACCATGCCGGTGGAACCTTGCACGGCTCTCCTCTACCAAGTGCGTGGAAGCACTCGAGGAGTCCCGATACGGTCACAACGAAGATGGTGAATCCGGAGAAGAAGACTAGACTCGGAAACACCAAGGAAAGATAAGAAAGGATAAGGAAAGGAGTCGCCACCTAGTCTTTTAATAGAAAGACAAGGAAAACCAAACACATAAGAAAACCAAGAAGCAAACAAGATGCAGAAAACATGTGTGCTCCGTGCCTAATGGATATAATGCACAAATGAATGTAGGCCAGAGAAAGGGTAAGGATTCTGGTTAAGCATAGGGAAGGGGTTAGGCACCCCCATGCGCCCGGGAAACTCTATCTTTCTAGGTTTCCTACTTGCCAAATGGTCTAATGGATGTGTGCTTGCCTATTCTGAATGCTCATGCTAAAGATGACTGAAAAACATACCAAATCAAAGAGAAGAAATGAATAAAAGGGAAAAAGTTAATCCGAGGGTCAAATGTAGGCATTAAAAATACCGCTTTACCATACGTCCTTAGGCGATGAGGAAAATCATGAAAATCGAGAAATTCTCGGAAAGCATCTCGCAAATCAGCAAAAATTCGAAGAAATCCAAGAAAATCAAATTGGGGAAAATAATCCTCTTTTGGGACAATGTCGGCTTTGTTAAGTCTTTTACTGTACGCCCTTGGGCGATGGAAAGCTAAATCAAGTCAAAAGACGGGGAAATCGGAAAAATCCGGGAAACGATGAGAAAACCAAACTTAAAATGTGCTAGAAATGTGTGCACAAAGAAATGAAGAAGTCACGAGAAAACATGCATGAAAAAGTGCAACAAAATGTGCTACATGCATGCAAGAGTGTGAAAATGAAAATTCCAAGGGCCTAAGTGCAAAAAAACCAAACTCTGAATGAAAACTGAAATTCTAAAGCTAAATCATCAAAAATACATAGAAAAACACATTTCATGTAATTTTGAAGAAATCTGGGGTCAAATGTGCAAATCTGTGCATTGCTGGCCAGATTGAAGGTTCCTAGGGGTTAAAATGCAATTACGCCATCAAAACATGCATTTAAAGCAATTCCGTGGAAATTCAGGGTAAACTATGCAAGAAAAAGAGTCCATGATTGAAAACAGGAAGTTGCAGGGACAATTCAGTAATTTTACCCTAGAAAACATGCATTCAGTGTAAAATCAATAAAGTTCAGGGGTTAAAATGCAATTTAACCATAGAAACATGCATTCAAAAGAGTTTCAAAAAAGTTCAGGGTTCTTTATGCAAAAATGTTGGATTAAAATGCATGAAAAGAAACTCTAGGGGTTTTTATCAAACTTTTAAGCCTAGAAAATATTATTTGGAAAACTCAGGGAGCACTTTGCAATATTTTCAGTCAAAACTTTATTCAAATGATTTAAAGAAAAATGTGCAGGGACCTAACTGTAAGAGGAAGGACTTACTTGTAAGAATAGAAGGACCTAAATGTAACAAAACAAAAGTTATAGAAATTAATGTAAAGAAAACTTCTTCTTTTTTATTTAAAAGAAAAGAATCGACGACCGCCGGCGTCGAAGCTCCGCCGTCGACAACCGCTGATCTAAGATCAGAGGGTATAGTGAGCAAGAAGAGAAGGAAGGGAAAAGATCCAACGGTTTGGATCGAAGGCTCGACGGTCAGAGGAGGCTGCCCGCCTCCCTTGCTGTCGCGGCACTCCGGTGACAACGCCGGAGAAGAAAGGGCCTACTGGAGGGCTGCGACGTGCGTCTATGAGCTCCTAGAGGCTGTAGGACGTCGAGAGGAGCATTCCCTTACTTCCAGAAGCGAGAATGGGACACTTCCCCCATCCTCGAACCAAACTCGTCGTCGACGTGATCCTTCTTCGGTGAGCTCGACTGCGGTGGCTGTCCAAGGCACGTGGCTTGAATCTGAAGACTCCGGAGCACTGGGGGCATGCCGTGGAACGATCTTGGAAGCTCGGAGAGGCACGACAAGGCTGGAGGTACACGTCCCTTCACTGGCTTCAGTCGTCTTCCCCGGCGACGGCGAGCTGGCGCGATTCCGGCGATCTTCTGGTGGAGACTTCCACAGCGGCTGGATCGGGGATTTGAGGGGGGAGAAGCAAGAGGGAGGTCTAGGGTGGAGAATCCAAGGTTCTAGGACCAGGGACAAGCCCTGGACCAGCACCCCCACCTAGGCCACCGGAAAACGACTCTAGCGAGGCCTGGGGGCTGATTCCGACTAGAGGAGGCCTCTAGCCTTGTTGGAATTGATCAAGGAAGACAGAGGGAGTCCTAGGAAGCTAAAATTGAAGTGAATAGATGTTTGAGAAGGGCGTACCTGGTCTGGCAACGTGCTCTGCCTTCGTAGCTCGCCGAGAGTGGCCGAAGACTCTAGTTCCTCACCTCCGCGAACCTCCTCTCTCTCGCTCTCTTCTTCTCCTTCTCTTTCACTCTCTCTTCTCTCTTTCTTTCTGTTTTTTTCCCTTTTCACAATTCACGCTGCTGCTCCTTTTATAGGTGAAGCTCCGGCAACACCCTGTAACAACCCAGAATAGCATGTAACAAAATCCTAACAACCAAGCCAAATCCGTAACAAACTAAAGATCTCCCTAATAAACTAGCATCTTGTAACCACCATGCTGTTCCCCGTGTCCTCCATTCTGTCTGCTCATGTGCCGACAGTGATCGACGGCCGTCCGAGCTCGCAACGATGCATCCGACAACCTCGGTTCGTGGAGGGCTCGAGCCTGGCTGCTGTTGGGCAACGTGGTGAGATGATCTGAAAGAGATGAGAATGAAGAAATGATGAGTTGAGGCTGGATCGTGGAAGAATGGCTGGTTAATTTTGAAGAAGAAGAAGAAGAAGAAATGGGTTGAAGAAATGGCTGGTTCATGGGCCTAAGTGGGCTTGCTTGAGCTTTGGTGGATTTAATGGCTTTCATGGGCTTTGGTGGGCTTAATGGGCTTTCATGGGCTTTGGTGAACTTAACAGGCCTTCATGGGCTTTGGTGGATTTTAATGGGCTTTGGTGGATTTTAATGGGCTTCGCGCATGTCCAGTGCGGCTGCATGGTGCACTAGAGAGGTGCGCATGTCTGGTTCGCCAGATAGGTGTCTGGTGTGCTAGACAGGTGCGCCTGTCTGGCCTCGGATCACGGCTCAGACCATTTGTTGTTGGGTTTGGCGTTCTTTGGCTTTGGGACTAAACCAGGGTTTAAGTTCATTTGTGATCAAAAGCCCAGTTACTACAACTCCATCCTGCAGACCTGCAAAATTGGGGTGTCTATAGATTACATATAGGATCCATAATACAAGACAAGGCTCAAATTACAAGGCCACTACTGCTCCTTACCTTCTACAACATCCCCTGAGGGACCAGCATCTGGAGCAGCAATAAAGAACATCCTTCCCTTGGTGGGTTGATGAGGCACGTCTTCCATTGGCTTCGGAGGTTCGGGATAGTTCTTCTGAACATGTCTAACATTCTCGTAGTTGTAGTACACTATGCTGTCTAAGCTTCTCTACCGGCTCCTACACTATGTAGCTACGTGCCCATTTTCGTATAGATATGGTAAGGTCCTCTCCTTGAGCCACTGCTCGAATCGGTCTGACTATATCCAACACTTTCCTTCCCAACAACACTATGCCTCTCCTTGAAAGCTGAATCAGACCGTTCTTTCCTCTTCTTTCTGGAGTTCCTTGAACTCCCCGAACTCGGCGTCCTAGAAGTAGAAGGCCATGAGGTGAACTTTTTTCCCTTTTCCTTGGGATACTCTTCTTGGAATAGTCTACACTCATCCTCATTGCAGACTGTTAGCTCAATGACATCCGTCAGGGTCTAGCATCGGAGACCAAGAGCTCTCGACATGAGTGCTGGGTTCAACCCCACCACAAACCTCTTTGCTCGGTTCTTCTCGGTGACAATGGCTTGCGAGAACTGCTTCAACCGATGGAAGGTTGCTTCATACTCAGCCACAGACATATTTTCCTGCTTCAAGTTTCGGAAGTCTCTGTCTAGTTTGTCTCTCTCATGCTTAGGAAAGAATCTCTCATAGAACACCTCCTAGAAGTCTTCCTAGGAAATCATTAGCAGGTCTGCATTGGGGAACTTGGTACGGCATGTAGCCCTCCACCATTGGTTGGCGTCGCCCTTGAGCTGAAATGTGGCTAATCGGACCCATTTCTCCGTTGGGAACTTTATACCCTCTAGAGTCTTCTCCACCTCTTGGAACCAAGCCTTGCATTCATCTGGCTTGCCACACCCATCTAGGGTTGGTACGTTTAGTTGGCGAAACTGTTTTATCCACGGGTCCCCTGAGTCTCGTCCTTGTTGCTGTCTCCAAAGGACTGGACAAAGCTCCTTATCATCTCGACTATTTCCTACCTCATCTCTCTCTAGGCACCTCCGCTCTACTCTTCGTCAAACTCTAATGTAGAGGTCCTCCCTCGGCCTCGGTCTTTTGGCATCTTGCTACCACCAAGAAAAAACACAAATAGTCAGGTGCAATATTTTTCTAGTGTAGTTTTAGGAAACCACTAGACCAAACACCACCAAACAGGTACACTAGATGTAACCTAGGCTCTGATACCACTTTGTAACGCCTCTACCCTGGAGGCACTACCAACATACAACATCAACTATCCAATTACAATAATAACATTAATTAAAATAACTAGAAAACTACCAACTCAGATCTGTGTGTGGCTAATGGCTCCAGAACATGCACACTGAGGGTGGACTGCCTTCCAAACAATGCACCTGAAAACTAAAGCAAAACAAAAATACGCGTGAGTGACATCAAGTGACCCAGTACGAATCCAACTATGAAAAACTACGACAAAACTGCGGGAAAACTCAAAATCTCGATTACTATAAAACATAGCCTGAAACCTCGGTAAAAGCACAAAATTTGTTCACAAACACTTGGTATCCTCTTTTCAAAATGATGCCATTTTTTTTCCCTCAAATTTCATACATTTTAAATCATTTATGCATTCTAAGAAAATCATATTCTTGACCAGATTCAGTCTAAAACTCCAAGGCCACACATGACTCAAAACACAAGCACACATTAGCTGGCAATTGGTTCAAATCACGAGTCATAACTCGACTAGAGTCTGACGAAAACCACAAGCCAAAGCACAATCTAATTCTAACTCAAAACCACACACATCTCAATTACAATTCAATAATGTCACTTTGATCAGAGGCGACCAAGCCACAAGCAGTAGGCTAGGCATCAACCCCACCTTCCTGCATTGTTGTAGTGATTGCCCAGGCCAATAGGCCTTAACATCATTTTATTCTTCACAAGCACGGAGATACGTCTTTTCTGACGTCCTATTGGTGTCTGGACACTCAGGTTTCACATTCCCAGGTCCAATCGACACCGTCATAAAGAGGGGTAACTTGGTTTCTTTCAACGACCTTAAACCTTGACAATCACGTCTTGGACTAACAACCGGTCTCATTGAGACCTCATGCCCTTACCAATTGTCTTCTTAATACCATGTGGATCCGGAACAAATAATGAAAATCTCTTTTAAAAAATATGCGAGTTTTCTTTAAAAACTACCTTGAAAACACTTTTATTACAGGAAACACTTTTCACAAATCATCATTCCATTCACATGTATTTCATAAAAAACATAACATGCCAAAAACCATATAAAACCATTCACATTTAACTTTAATGATAACTTTAGTCATAAGTAGCTCCTAAGGCCTGATTCGACATACTGAAATTCATCGGTATGTCGAAATCCCCTGAAATCCAACATGTGGCAGAGGACTTGTTCCAACGTGTCAAAGGCTTCTCGAGTGCCGAAATTCCATGTTTCGACATACCGAAACATTTCAACATGTTGAACCAGACGATTTCTAAACTTCCTCCATTTGTCCCAAACTTACATTCGTCGTAATGGGAGCCATAGGCGGACCCAATTCCAGTGAACCACTAAACATATTACACTAAGCATGCTATTAAATGGGATAAGTTTCAACCAAATCCACTAAGCATAGCTCACGAAATAAAATCACAAAAACAAAGAACTCATTTAACAACACTATAGTGAAATCCACAAATCCATCCAAAAACCACAATAATCCCACAAAATGGTAAGATCTACACATACACATGCAATCCAGCCAATCTACTCCATTTCCATCATTTTCCCATGATTTTTCCACATTTATTATGATTTGTGTCATTTAAACACAAACACAGAAACAAGGAAGAAGGGTGGGACACACACCCAATTGCAACCACTGAGAACCCACACACGCCTCCGACGAGTTCTCTTCCCTTATGGCAGCCTCCAGACCTCCTGATCCTCCTATGAAGCTCCGACACACCCACACACACAATCCTCTCTCTCTCTCTCTCGACTCACGGCTCTAGTTCCCTTCTTTAGTTACCTCCCTTCTTCTTCCGCCTCCCATGCTTGGTTTCATGGCCTTCTCCCCTTTTTATCGCCACTCTTGCACCTGTCGCCTCCGCTGTGCCCGTCGGCTACCATAGCTTCCCTCAGAGCTACATGACGGGAAGGAATGGACAAGCTATAAGGCATAGGGAGCATGACTTGTCAAGGGAACACTATGTTCCTTTTGACCAAGTCTCAACCCAAGTCCTATGCACACACAAGAGACATAGCAAACCAGAATGCCACACAAACTACGAAAACTAATATAACATAACTACAAAAAAAGAGAAAAAATACACTTGAACCAACAACACATTGATTATCTATTAATAACTATATTACAAATATTCTATGATTTACAACAAATTAGATAATCAAACACAAGTGTTACAATTAAACAAGGTGTAAATGTCACAAATAAGGGTATTATTTAAATAGTTGATATCATCAGGGAACAATGGGACAGTATAGGAAAAAATATACTGTGATTTCCAAGTCATGTTCACAAAATATATACAAGGAAGGAGACCAATCCACCCTTTACTAGATAAATTATCTTTATATAGAATTTTATTATGGGAAATAAGCTAGACAAAGACCTTAATTTTCAATGACACAACACTTTTCCAAATGCATTTCCATAAATTCTAAAATCTAAGTCCACCATCATTTAAGGATACATAGCAACTTTTAACATAGAAAATATCATTAACTGTAAGAACCCAATGAATATTGTCCTTCTCACTGTTTAAATTTAGGACTTCCATGATATTGTGAAGTGAAGCATCAGTGGTGAAATATAATTGGAAGCTGAACATTCACAGAACTCAAGGAAGATCATCTCAGTTCACGGGCCCTCTTCAGCAGGTATCGAAGAGAGAATATCCCCAGGGCCAGGGTTTGCCAGAACCATCCCTTTGAATTTGCAGGATCCACCCTTTCTGCCAGCTTCCATGCATAGATTGCTTCACCAACATGGAGGGCAACCGCAATAGCAAACACTAGTTGGACAATCCACATTGATCGGAAGATGAAGAGACTGAGAAATTTCACGTACTTTATGGGTCCATAGGGAGGAATACAGGCTGCACAGAAAATCATGAGCATACCATATATAATAAAAAACCATGCATAAATGCTGGGTCCATCCATCTCTCTTCTTTTCCTCTCTTGCCAGTAGGAGATTGTTGCAGCCAGGCCGTCCCGTGGACTCACCATGGGAACATAACCGAGCTCGCTCTTTGCTTTAAGATAGGAGAAGTAGTGAGTGACACCAACCTGAAAAAAAAAATCATTAACAGCAGTCAAAATTGTGCATCACGTGCTTATAAATGATATATATACCACAGAAACTTGTTTAAAGATCTCAAACTGAGTTTTTTTTTGGCTTAACCCCAAACACGGTCTAATGCTCAAGAGAATCATTGCCCAAAATGAAAACTTTAAATTTCCAAGAGGACATACAAGGTGAACAAGTACAGCTCTTAGAACCAGGAAGCAGTGGTGGATGAATATATCACTGATACTAATCATTAAAGCACTGAAGAAAAGTCCAGGAACTAACCTTGTAAACTTCTGCTGGAAGAAGAAGAGGCTGAGGGAGCCATGATCGGTTCAACCATGGATACAACAGACAATAGAAAACCCAAAAGAACTGTGCAATCGTAAATGCCCGTTGGACAGATAATGTACATTTTGGCAGTCCATAGCCTAGACTATGAATTAGCGGGCTTATCAAAAATTGAAATGTATTGACTGGCGAGCCTGCAAGACAAAGTTCAATGTTCTGTCAAGAAGATAAGAAGATCAACTCAACAAGAATGCGAAAATTTAAATAATAAATAGCTATAAAAGCACAATAAAATTAGTCTCAGATTCAAGTATGAGGAGAAAACTTCCTATAATATGAACTCAAACAGTATCTTCATATCATCCCAATTCCCAACAAACCAACACATTAATTTCATTACCTTCTTATCTATAATAAATATCATTTTCACTATTTTCAAAAGCTATCAAATGAATCAGATCATGGGACAAGTCAGGTTCTAGTGACATGCCAATGTGGAAGAAAAAAATTTTGCACCTCCTCGTCAAACATATTCTATGAGTAGAGATCAATGAAGCCTATGAATATTTTCACAGTATTGAGAATTATCGCAAAAAGACAAAACTTCATAAAAGAAGCACCCATGATAGCACGAGATAACCGATAGGAATTGATTGCAATAACATATTACTACTGAAGAAACAAACTCTGCAGCATACTACTGAAAACTAGCCAATGCACCTAATGTAATTGCTTTTTACACTACTATCCAGTGTGACATGCAAGGTGGTTGTATAGAAAAAAAAGGTCAGCATATGATCGTTCTTATTTTTAAAAGGATGAATTGATTAATTAATACATAACCATGAACAAAGGCAACAGGCTGAACAAAAAATGAGCAGGTCATAACTTATGAAGGTGAAACAAAGTATGACAGATTACCATCAGATATGAAATATGCCTGTCCAGAAGCTACAGGACGTCCTTCTCTACCGGGGATGTCATTTAGAAGTCCCATGCTTGCTAGTATCAGGGCAAGCACGAGATTATCAACATAGACCCAATCAGTCTTCACATCTTCATTGCCAACTTTGAAGGTTAAAAGGCCCAATTTTGAGACAGACACGATCCTCGGTAGATGCCTCTCCTCACCTGGGCCATATATGGCAGCAGGGCGAACAGCACAAGTATAAAGACAGCCTCCTCCTTTCTTCCTAAACAATAAAAGTGAAATAGTAATGTAAGAAAAAAAAAACTAACTTTATTCACAAGGGATAAATATGCCAACTTTCTTCTCTCAAATCTCAACAGGACATGCATAATTCAAGTCTTGGATTCCCCTGAAGTACTTAAAACCAAAAATTTAAAAAAAAAAAAACTTACTTGTGCGGACGCCCATTGGTCTTCAAAACAAGCTGTTCCGCAACCGATTTACTGCGGCCATAAGGATCCACATGGTCATCGATAGGGAAATACGATAGCGACTCGTTCCCATTCACAATCTCCTTTCCACCAAACACCACATTGTATGTACTGACATACACAAGTCTCCTAATCCCAAACTCATGGCACACATCCAGCACATTGCAGGTTCCATTGATATTAACCACATCAATCCTCCCAGCCTGAAGCATTTCCTTTCCCGACATGCCAAACGACGCGAGATGAAAAACACAGTCCACTCCCTGCAACGCTTTCTCCACATCTTTTTTATTGGTCACTTCCCCTGCCATGCAATACACATCTCGTAACGTTCAATCAACAATTCCACAACAGGGGCGTCTAAAATCAACAAGTTACTACAGTAAATCAACTAATGAAATGTCACCAATATCAAATCTAACAAAAGACCCAAAAATCGGAAGAGCAAGGTGTTCCTGATGAGCTCGGAAAGACCGGACCTTTGATGCAACGGACACCGGCGTTGGCGAGATCGGAAGACCAGGGAGACGAGAGGCGGAGGTCGAGGGAACGGACCACGCGGGCGCCTCTCCTGACCAGCTCCAAGCAAAGGGCGGAGCCCACGAAGCCCAGACCGCCCGTCACCGCGAAGCTGTGCCCTTCGATCCCCTCGTTCTCGCTCAGATGCATGCCTTCTATTCCTCCCTCACTCTCTCTCTCCGGCGACGCTCTTCAGTGTCTCAGCAAAAGCTTAAGCCACAGGGAGTGTCAATCTTGTTATTAACGATCTTCACCGGTGATTCTTGTAAATTTCTTTCTTACATATAAATAGATATGGAAAACGGACCGGGTCGGGTCCGCCCGGCCCACGAAACAGCTGGCCCGCCCGGGTCAGCCCGCTGGCCGGTCCGGCTGTACATATGTATGGGCCCGGCACGGCCCATGGCGGGCCGTGGGTCGGTCCATCGGGCCTTAAAAAAATTAATAAAAAAATTTTTTTTTTTTTGAAATACAAAAAAAGTATTACATGTTTACATAAAAAATACAAAAGATATTTACAATATTTGTTTTACATTTATTTGCATAAAGAATTATTCTGTTAGAGAGTCTGTTCTGCCTGTTGAAGTTGATGTCGCTTCATCGTCTTCTTCTGATTCAGACTTTAAGCTCAAACCTTGAAAACGATCAACCGCATCGTACCAATCTTTTAAGC
>JAMKQA010250133.1:0-14347 GCA_024699735.1 Posidonia australis | reverse complement strand
GGGGGGGGGGGGGGGGGCCGGCCCGAGAGTGTACTGGAGTAAGAGGATGCGGTCGAGAAGAGAGGGGAGAATCGTCACTGTTGATCGTGCGCCATTAGACTTGGTGTGAGGTCGTCAGTTGATTGAGAGGCACGTCGAAGTAAAGGAGTAGTTGTTGGTGAAAGGTATGTTAGGATTTATATGAATTTGTTATGGATTCGAATGATTATTGTTGCATTAGCTCGAGGAAGAAGAAAATGAATACTGAAAATGTTATTTTTATTGATAGAAGGAAAAATAAATGAATAGTGATTTACATAAGGTACTGTAGTAGTATTTAGGAGGATTAATTAGTTTGATTTTTGGAATAATACTTAACTTTATCGTTGGAAGGATAATTATAATGTTTACTGTAGCATCCAGAATCATTGGATTGTTTGAGAAAAATAAATGAATAATGAATCTTTTTTTTTTCAGGATTATGGTTACTGTAGGTGATACTGTGATGGTACTGTTGAACGATTTCTTTTAGGATTATGGTTGATATAATGTTTGAGATCTTTTGATTTATAGAAGGGAATAATACGGTATGAATATATAATGACTTTATATGGTTTTGAAAATAAACTGTGACTTTATTTTTGGGTTATGCTATTAAGTTGAGATAGGAACCGGAATATGTATAAGATATTGAAGAAGATAGGCATTTTGCAATTTTTGATATAAGTTTTGAGTATTTTCATTAAAGTTCTCATATTGAATGTCTTAAATCATATCTTTCTTGACATATTATCATATTTATATCTAGGTTCAGGATGGAGTTGGATTGCTCCTAAAGTATTTGACAATGGCAACATAACCCAATAATTATTGTCATATCATGAAAATAGAAACTAAGGGAAAAATTACATAAGAAGTTTTGCATTTATTGTTATTAAATAGAATGAAATTTTATAGTTGAACCTTTAAACTTGTGAAGAATTAAAGATTAATCCTTTCAAGTAGAGAAAATAATTAATGTAATTGTTTCTCAAAATAAGATATGCAAGACAGAGAATAAAATCTTGGTATACGATTATTTAAAGTAACGATCTTAAAAAAGGATGTACTGTCTTAATGAGGTTTAATGTTGGATCTTATGTGAATTTAATGGCAGTGATAAAACCACAAGATTCAAATTTGATGTCTATTGATATAGGTTAGTATATAAGATTATCATTAATGAACTAGTGTGTAATTGAAAATATAATAATGAGAATCAGGATAAGTTGTATGTTAATTGAAAAATTACGTAATGTCAACGATGAGTGGTCTAAGGGATCTACTAAAAGACTAAAATAAAAAAAAAGTGAAAACTTAATAATTTATTGTGAATTTGCTAAGGTCGGTGTTACGTTAGGATTCTACTTGCATACTGAGTTTTCTTAAAACTCATATTGTGTGTTGTTTACTATAGGTAATCAAGAATCATAGAATTGCTTTATTATGAATTTACATGATGAATTATGTGGTTCAATCATATACATATGGGACCTAGATGACTAGTATTTTAATTTTAAGTTTCATTTCAAGTCATGTAATAGTAATGTATTAGATTGATTTAAGAGATGTAACAAATATATGGGGGCATTTTTTATGTAGGCATCTTTTTATTTTTCATTAATACATAGGAGAGAAGAAATAACCGTATAGTTGTATAGATATATTTATTAGATATCTATAAATACATATTGAAATTTTCATTTAAATTAATTAACTATCGATCATTGATCTAAAGGTCTTAAAATTCAACATATTTTGTTAAATTCTAATCGTTAAATTTTAGATTAAAAATTAATAATGAATATAATTCAGATTAAGATGAAATCTTAACACATAGTAGACTATCTTATAGATTAATTAATTATGAAATTAGATTTTATTTTTAAAAACAAAAAAATAAAGAAAGGGTGCCTACAAGAAAATTTTCCTGTAGGCACCTACACAAACAATTTACTGTAAATATATTAATACTTTTACTATTCTTTTTTATTTGTTTGTAATATTCATATATTCATGGAGCTTCTGTGTTGCTTTTGTTAACCTGTGTGTGTGTGGACGTTACAGACTTTACAACCTGGAAGTAGGAACTACTCTCTTTGAGTCTTCTACTGGTAGATACCTTTGGTAAATACCTAGTTCTTCCCATATTCCTGTCATGGTAGCTTTGTGCTCACTGAGAGGATGATCACCTTGTTGGAACCAAATAACTTCTCATACGACTCATGCATGAGAATTTTTCTTTTCATGAGAATATATCTTTCGCAATGAATCCCATATCAACTTTACAGTTTTGAGGAACAAGGTTTATCTAGAAAAATAAGAAAGGTAGATTTATTTACAGTGTCTACCCCTTTATATCAAGAGGATAAGAGTAAAGTACACTTGGAGAGTACTATTAGTGCTTTAGAAAAGAACCTTGTGATGAAGTGCCTCAAATGAATCCGAACAAACTATTGAGTACTATCTCTTAATGATTGGACTCTCAGAGGTATTTCAAAGCAATTTATTTTCTAGTATAACTATGCTGTGCAATCAGTCAAAAAGGTCACTTCTATGCATATTTCCTTAATGCACTCTACACCAGTATTTCATTTCTCGAAATGAAACCATACCAAAAGATCAAATTTTGTACTTGGATCCCTGGAGTGAGTCATTCAGGTGATTTGGTCCTGAACCTTCCTGTTGGTGTTGGGAGAAACAGGTTGGCAAAGCCAATGCAGTCCATGCAATATCAAAAATTGGTCCGCTCCACTTGTCGTCTAACAAAGAACAAACTGCAGAGGCAATAGGTTGTTAAGTTAGCATATATTGCATTTTACTATCACTGCTATGTAGGTTGTTACATTTGTCTTATCAGCTATTTGGCTTACACTTGCTCCAGAGCTTAACTAAAATGTATTGCTTGCTTGTTTGGGTTGGTAACCATTTTATGACAGGAGGAATGTAAACGGTTACGTCAGAGCATCAAATGTGGATTAATCCGTCCCATGACAGTGGTAATGTTTTGCTTTTCAAATTATATGTATTTCTATGGTAACATTTAGAGTTTTCTTTTGCCCTCTTCTGACCTTACATCTAAAATAATTAATTTTATGCCTACTCACTTGCAGGGAGATCTGCAAGAGAAAGCTGTGGCTCTGCAGGCCATTAGAGTGATTGATGTGAGTGCTGTTTGTCCTTGTAATTAAGAAATAGTTATTCACACCTATGTACCAGTAATTCTTTAATTCCTCCCAATTCCAGAATTGTTTATAACAATTCAACAGGTACTGTTGTATCGATTAAGTTTATTTATTCCTTATAAAGTCCTAATCTCAGATTTGCTTTTGAAGTTGCAAATTTTATCGATTCCTCCTAATGTCACAATTGTGTTTGAAGTTGCAGTTGTTATCCATTAACTTCATTCCATATCATCAAGTTTTCTTGCATCATCATTTATGTATTTAAAACAGCTTCACATGCATCATTGAAATATGGGAATCGAATCCAAGCACATGGCTTTTTTCCTTGTTATTACCAAGATGCACTACACCAGCCTGGCTGTGGAATTTAATTTGAATAAAATGAATTTCGGTCTTTGGGAAGTATCATGATCATCCAATAAGAAGGGTTTCCTGACATACCATACATAGTCTTGGATTTGTTTAGACTGGTCCTTTTTGTATTTCATTATATGTTAAAAACAAATAATCTTTACATAATATCATTTGACTTATCTAAAAGACATACCAGCTGATGCTTGTTTATTATATTTACTTGTGATTTCTATTTCATTTGAATATATGAAGGTGAGGCCCTTTCTTACTTTTCATCATTCACTGTTAATAACACAATAATGATGCAGCACATGATCCTTAAATTGTGTAAAATTGATTTTAATAATGTTTTATAAATGTTCATTTAGAAAATAACACAGAAACTGTTTACTTTTTGCAAATAGTTTTAGTTTTACTATAACAGTTTTAATATTACCATTTGTAGTAATAGATATAAGAATTAAAATTTGAAAGGAAAATAGAGTGATTTTTGTGGTTCGGAGAAGGGAAATGGTTTTTTAGTAGTTTGGTTTGGGTTAGGCTTCTTGAGCCTACTTTAAAACTTAGTGTTGTGCGTTTTATGGAGATTCACGTATTGAAAGTTATACTTGTTTATCTATTTGATTATTAATTTAGTTTCAGTAAATGTAAACGAACATAATATAATATAATACTACTCTAATATGAGTCAAAATAAAAGATAAAAGTTTCAAATCATTCAATTCCAACCATGGTGGTCGTACATAACATAATATAACATCACTTTAGTATTAGTAAAATTAAAACTTTTTTTTATTCAAAATAAAAGTTTCAATTGATTTCGTTCTATGGTGACGTTGATCTAGGTGGTGGTAGCGATTTGGTGAAGATAGCGGTGTTGGTCTAGGTGGTGGCAGTGATATTGTTTTGTTGGAATACGACGATGACAATCTGGGATGGTGGTGGTAGATCGTGGGGATGGAGGCGGCAATGGAGCATGATGATAGAGTTTGCAACAGATTGCAAGGTTGGAGGTGGCGGCGAATCACAAGGGATGGAAGCAATAGTGGTTGGTGGGGGTGGAGGCGGATTTTCGGGGGGGGGGGGGGAAGGGGGTGCGTGTGGGAAATTGCAGCACCGAACTGGAGGGGGAAGGGATTCAATTGCTTTTTTGGGAGGGAGTGGTGGTTTTGAAGGAGAGGGAAATTAAGAATGAGAGAAAAATTGAAGGTGGTTTTCATAACTGCTAGCTTAGTAAAATGGGATTTTTATTTTTTTTTAAATCTAATCTGATGTAGATGGTTTGCTGTGATTTATGGCCTTGCATAACGTATGTAAAGATGGACCTTTTTAGATATTAACTCTATGAATCTATTTCTTTTCTTAAAATTTCTTTTCACCCACTTGCATTCTTTCATTTTGGACTTGTAACTAAGCCCTAGTGTAAAAAAAGAACTTCATTCAAATACTAAACTGTTTACTTGAAGTATTGATTAAGTTGCTGTTGATGCCATGTAGACTCTGTGGTCTGGATGATTTGGACAAGCCCATGATTCCTAGAAGTTTGAGTGATTGCTTTGGCTGCTTCACTTGTTCTTTTCCAGTGATATTGCTAATTGCTATCACATCTATCTAGAAACTTTGCAATAGTGGAATATAATTTCTTAGAAATTGATTGGAAAGTTCTCTGATGAAGAACTAGCATTTGAATTATTGCACTGTCAAATCATTTTAGCAGCTTGAAGGGTAGATCATTAGTTGACTTTGAATTTATGCTTGGTTGTTTTAAGAATGCTTTTAGTTAAGGTTTAATGCAAATGTATTTTTTTTCTAGAATTATTTCTGATTGTGATTCTTATACGTTACTATTTTGCAGTGGTTAGAAAGTGAGAAGCTACGCCTTGGCCATCTACGTGATCGAGCAAGTGAGAAGGGTCGTCGAAAGGAATATCCTTTTTTTGTGTTCCTATTAAATATATCTCTTTCCTACTTTTATTTGCCTAACATTATTTGTTTTATAATTTGTGAATGTTTGGAATCATCTTTCTAGCCAAGGATTTTGTGACAGAATCATGAATTTTTTTGATATCTTTATGAGTTAATTTTTATATATGTCCTTTTATTTTTACTTTATTACAAATTGACCCTGTTGCTTCAAAGCATAATTCAAACACCCTTCTATTAGTCTTTTATTTTAAATCTCGTCCTGTGGTTCACTTCCATCACTTGCTGTACTAACGACATGAATCACCTCCTACATTGTGAAATAAACTCTTTAGTTTATTCACTTAACAATGTAATAGGTTATCTTGGCATTAACCCTTTTCCTTCTTTTTTTTTAACATTCACTCCTTCATAACCATTGGAGATGGTCGGAGAGGCCCAACACAGCTCTCTCCTTGCTAGTGCGGTGTCCTACCTTAGTGTGCTCTTTCTACCTCGCACAGTCATCGTAGAGGCCTAGCGTAACACACTCTCCTCCTTCGATCTTTTGGGATGGAGCGTCGTTTGGATTGGAGATGGAGTGGGCAGAGCGTTAACCAATGTTGAGGTGGCGATGCTTTAGATGTCAAAATGAAAAAATGAAATAGGTACCTTTTAGGTTAGGTTACTAGGGTAAAACATCTTTTCACCACTTGTAGGCACTATTCAATCATGATTAGGTTTAGAAATGGTTAGTCTTACGGTTAACTAACGTCAGGAGGGATTTGAAATAAGCTACAAATAGAGCGGTGTTTGAACCATTTTTTGAAATGGAGTCGTCGATTTGTAATAAAATGAAAATAGAAGAGTATATATAAAAATTACTCTTAGTTTATGTAAGCATAAAATTGTAATTTAACCACCTGTAGTAAGAATACAGCCACGGTTAGGTTTAGAAATGGTCAGTTGACTTACAATCAATTGAAGGTAGGGTGATTTAAAAAAAGTTACGAAAAGAAGGGTGTTTGAATAATGTTTTGAAACTGAGGGGTTGATTTGTAATAAACTTAAAATAGAGGGCCATATATAAAAATTAACTCTTATCTTTATTCCTCCAGCAGCCTGGTATGCAATATTTATACCTTCAGTTGTTGCTGGCAAATGTCTGGTGGCCAAACTGTTAGTATTTTTTAAGAGAAACTCTGTTGATGGCCTGCCTAAATTTTGAACATGTGCTCTGATGGCTGCCATCTGGTGTGGTATAGGAGTTCTTTTAGGAAATCATATTGTCTACAGGATGAATTTTTTAGGTGGTGCTGGATGTTTTCAGCTGTTTTTACACATTCGTCTGTTGTGAAGAGAGATTGGATAGGTCACCAACCTTCAGCGACGCTAGTCCAATTTTAGTCTTTGTTTTGTGGCTTCTTTTTTGTTTTCAAGCCTACTACTAGCCTAAAATGCAAGCAGTGTTGCACTTAATGTATGCCTACTTATTTTTGTTTTTTATTTGGAGTTCTATTAGAAATGTCAAATGGGAAAAAAATTAGGGCATAATAGAATAAAATTTAGTTTGATATGATCAACAAATTTCTTGTATTATTAAAAAGAAAGTTAACTTTGAAGGAGTGTAGACGTATATGTCCTTTTTCCATAAATAATATAATAAGTGAAATCATAGTCATTGGAGGGCAACTTTGCTGTTATGAATTAATAGAAAGGTTAATTTGTCAACGGATGAAGCCAAAGCCGGGAAGCAAATGGCATAGACAACTGTTACTTTTGATACAGAGAAGACAGGACTATATATAATAGTTATATATTGCAATTATGTATTCATGGCTTTATACTTGGCTCTATGGTAATAGCTTTTTACTTGTTTTTCAAATACTGCAAACTAAGTTCAATGACAATTCTAGGAAGTTTCAATCTCTTTACCACAAGTTGTGGTTAGCTAGATGACTTAAGTTATTTATATTTTGTTGGACATGTCTACTGTCTAAGAAATTGCTTGTTGTCCTTGACCTGTTTTCACGCTTAGAGAATGTGTGGAAAAACTGCAGCTTTTGAACACACCTGAAGAGCGTACTAGAAGGCTAAATGAGACACTGGATATACATGCTGACCCAAATATGGATCCTGCACATGAGTCTGCCGAGGAGGAAGAATCATATGATAGAAAAAGAGGTATATTTAGCTTGCATGACGATTTTTATGCTTGTTAGACAACATATCAGCCTCTTCTTTAACCTAGTCAACTATTATTTTGCTAATATGCAGTTAATAATCGTTTTTCTTTGAATATATACAGATAATTATAGTAGACCAAGGGATTCTGGTTCTTCTAGAAAGGGAAGGGAACTGATGACTTCTGGTAAAAGTCTAGCTTCAATTGATAGCTGGAATGCTGGAAGAGGTGCTTCTAGTGCCGCCTTGGAATCAGGTAGAAATGCTACTAGAGATGCGTACAACTATGCTGGTGATAGAACACATGAACTTGTAGAAGTACCAATGAATCAATCACGTGCAGCTAATGCTTGGAGCAATAGCCAAACTGTAGCAGGTCCTGGGCAGTCAGCTGGTCCTGCTGCAATATCCACATTGACGACTGCCTCTACTGGAACTGGGATTTCAACAGCGTCTAGTGTAAATGAGGCAGAAAAAACCTGGCATTACCAAGATCCATCTGGAAAAGTCCAAGGACCATTTTCAATGGTGCAGTTGCGCAAATGGAGTTCAACTGGATACTTCCCTCGTGACTTGAAAATCTGGAAGACATCTGAGAATCAAGAAGATTCTATATTGCTGACGGATGCTTTGATTGGGAAGTTCCAGAAGGAGATGCCTAAGGCTGCCATTGGAGTGGACAAATTTATGTCAGTTCAGAGCGATACAGCTTTCTCTTCAAGCAGTAACTGGGATTTAGCAAAGGACTTTAGTTCTACATCTGGTCTGAATCAAGCTCCCTGCAACCCTTTCTCAGCTGTTCCATATCCAGGGAAATCAGCATATCATACTAATGGCCGTGACCAGCAGCCTAGCAGCATATCAGGCGAGAACTGGAAAATTCAGGTGCCAAATGACTCTCTACGTTACTCAGAAAATAACTCCTATAACTTGCCTACTCCTACACCAAAACCAAGTACAGGGGTTTGGGTTGGTGGTCATGGCATGGATAACAAATTGGCCGCTGGTCAACCCTTGCCTGCAAGATGGGATGGAAATTCAAGTCAAGGTGTAAATGCATACCAGTCTTCTCCTGCAGCTTCTGAACCCAACCAGGGTGAAATGAAAAGCAGTTTTGATGTAAGCACTTATCAAAGTTTGGTATGTCCTACCCCAACTCGTAATAATGAGCAGTCCTGTAGCTTTCCTGTACACAGTGAGCAGCAAAAGAATTTTGCTTTAAGCATTGGTCAAAATGAGAGAGCATCTGATATTGCAGCAGTGAGCATGAATGAATTTATATCAAACAAGATTCCAGTTTCAGGAGATGAAATGAGACAAAGTCAAATTCAAAAGCAAGAAACAATGTGTATTCCACAGTCTACACCCTCTGGTGACCGGAAGAGCTCAGTAACTACAAACAGAAGTGAGTGGTCTATGCCTTCTCCGACTCCAGGTACTGGTTCCTTAGGATTGGGTGTTAGTGCCATAGTTTCTCAAGTACACGATCCAGCCTCTACTCAATGGCAAACAAATCCATCTTCTGAAACAGTACCACAAACGACTGCAGATCAGCCCATGGTGTCGAGGGTGCATCAGGATGCTGGAACAACACAAAATAATTCAAATATAGGATGGGGTGCAGTACAAGGAAACAAAACTATCAATTGGGGAATGTTGGCACAGGGAAATGCAAGTTTGGGCTGGGTGAATCCAGCACAGGGAAGTACAAATGTGAACATGGGTTGGAGTCAAGCTGCACAGGTCAATCCAACTGCAAGCACGATTTGGAGGGCTCTGGGACAGGGAAATACAAACACAAATTCAAGTTGGGGAACAGCCATTCAGGGAAATCCTAATTCAAACCCTGGATGGGGTGCAGTGGTACCTGCGAATGCAAACTTAAACACCAACTGGGCAGCTCCAGCACAGGGTTATTCTAACGTAAACCCCGGTTGGGTGGCAACAGCTCAAGAAAATGTAGGCCAAAATGGAAGTTGGGCAGCATCAGTGGTGAATGCAAATACAAACGCAGGGTGGGGACCACCAGCTCAAGGAAACCCAAATGTGAATACTGGTTATGGAACTGGCAATGGAAATATAAACACAGGTTGGAATCCATCAATTGGTAATAACTCTAATAGCCAAGGCCCTCATCACAGGGAAAACAGAGATAGGCATTCGAGCCATGGTGACAGAGGCTTTCAGGGTAAGGAATACGGGCATGGTGGTGGGAGGCAGAGAATGCACCCCAGTGGTGGGGTGCCTTCCAGGCCGCCTGAAGGAGGCCAAAGAGGAGTATGCAAATACCATGAAAGTGGTCGCTGCAGGAGGGGCTCTTCTTGTAACTTTCTTCATACATGATCATCTGGAGAGCTTAAAAATTTTATGTACAGCAATTTTTTGTTCTTGGAGATATCATGTAGGGAGGGTTTTCTTTGTAATGTAGGCTTTTGTTGGTCAGTGCAGTTTATAACCGCCTCTTTTTGTTACCATGCAAATATGCAATCCTCGGTCTCTTGTTCCTTCCCAATTATTTTCTTGGTATTTGCTGGATGCTATGTATATGAACGTTTATGCAAGTTTTGCAGTAGCAAGATGTGTATGACTTGCTGATCATTAATCTTATTCGTTACTATTCATTCTTGTCATACTACTGTGGTCTCTAAAATGCTCGACCGAAGTACTTGTTATTGCCAGGTCCCGTTGTTACGGCTGCTTGTCAGACACCCTGGTGGAATTATGAACTTAAAGTCTGTGGGGGAGCAGTAATAAGTTGTTCTCACGGGGTATCTGTGTCATTTATTGATAGTAAAGATTTTGAATTTACAGAGGTTATATTTTGTTTGTTAATCTAACTTTAGTTTGATTAAAGGAGAATTTATTTTTTACACTAAATAGATCTTACATTTAAAATATTATAATTATTTTATCTTGATTTAGGTGTATAAAATAAAAAATCTACATATAAAACCTATTCTAAAATTTTTACCAAATGGAATCTTAATTGTGGATTTGATTCGATACCATTAATCAAATTTTTTGGTTAAGTTATACTTTAACTCCATTTATACGGGAATTTCATCTTACACTCTTAAAGTTTAAATGTTATATTATCCTCCCTTAAGTTCCATAGCTTAACAGTAGGTCATTCCATCTGTTTCCTTAGTCATGCAACCATGTCAAAAATTATTTACATAATTTTATGCTTTCCTAGTTACATTAAATCTTTATATTTCTCAACTTTTTTTTTAAATTTAAGTTCTACGTTATTGAGAGTCGAACCTATAATCCCTTAATTAGAGTAATAATCATAATATTGACACTTGTTTTTTTTTTTTTTTTTTTGAAATCAGTAGATATATATTTTTTCTTCCTACGGTTCATGAGATTCAAACCTGGAAGGGAGGTGTGAGTTCCACTCTCCTTAGCCAATTGCACCATAGCAATTGGTTACTTGTTTTTTTTTTGTTAACGGCAAATTATTATAGATAAGTCCCTCGGGCACACAGACCCAGGGAGATCAAAAACAGTACAAGATTGTTTGATAATACATTCCTCTGAAGTTGAACTTCCAATCCAAAAAATTATATCAGTCAACACAAGCCATCAGAAAAAGTAATAGTATCCCAAAAAATTGTAAACAACGACTAACAGGGAGTTAATCATTAATCGGATTATTATCCACAGGGGCAGAGAAGGTCCGTGGTGAATCCAAAATCCTGCTGCTAAGATTTGTTGTGGTGGTAAGTTCGGAATCGCGGGATTGCTGGAAGGAGTTGATTGAGCAGAGAGCCTCATCTTTATTAAAACCTGAAGCTAGAGAATTTATCCAGCCAAAAAGAGCTCATACAAGTTACCTTCGTAGGCTATATTCTTTGAATATGTAATTTTTCTCCAAGAATGGGTTAAAATTTTCAAAATAGAGTAACAATTCTAAGTACCCGAAAGAAGATTTTAAAATCAAATCTAGTCCTTCTTGTTTTAGAAGGTGGGACAAAGACTACTCTCGCGAAAAAAAGTGCTCTTCTGGTGTCCTAACTCTGTGTACGTACTTTTCCATTGCAATGGCGTCCGACCGCCGCCTCTCTGGACGCCGAGTTGCTACACCTTCCCCGTACTACCTCCGCTCGAGCAAGGCTTCCCCCTCTGTTGAGGTTCTCTCTGCGAGCCCCTCAACTGGTAAAGCTCGCCGTTGGTCGGTAACACCTTTTCCTTCTTCCTCGACGACTGTCCCGGATCTGGGAAGTCGAAAGAGGAAGGCTGCTGCCCCTCTCCCCCTTCCAGATCCCCGATCTGGTTTCTGTGGTCGGGAGAAATCTTCCCCCCTTCTTCTGGACTCCGATGGGGTAGATCCTCTTTGGATGTCACCCGATCGACTAGATCTGGTGTTTTGGTGATAAAATACGGTGCCCTTGTTTTGTTTCATCTTGACTCCAAGGTTCCAGTGAATATTTCTGTGGATTGCATGTTTTTTACTAAATATTTATCACTGATCTGGTGTTATTCGGTGACATTGTGTTCGATGCGACTAGGTATTTTTGCCCCTTTTGGCTCAGTAACTTTGGAGCATTTCTATTCCACTGTTAATAGATTGCCTGCTATTATTGTTATGGATGGTTTATTATCTAATGATAGATCAGATTTGGGGGCTCTTTCTCGCCCCCTTGGAGCATTCTGTTCAGATGCTATGCATCATTTTTCTTTAGATCCTGTATTTTCTCCATTGATGCCGGCGAGCTCATTCCCGTCGGTGGGATACCAGAGAGGGGCTCTGCGTTCTAGGAGCGGAGTCAGGGAGAAGGAAGGTCCCGCTGACTCCTCGGGCTCCGTATGGGGTTATTCTTGGTATTCTCCCCTTGTTATTAAGAATTTGTTTAACTCAAATTATTGGAATAATGGAGATTTAGATGGTAATTATAAAAATGTTATGGTAATTTAGCCGTTTCGTCTGCGAATGATGATTTGGTGGGACCATCTCGGATCCCTGTGTCAGACGACGTGCTAGCTTTTTCTCCTTCATCGTCCTTTCCTGTCTTATCTGAAGTTAATGCTTCTTCTCCCGGTACTCGAAATGGCGCCTCTCCTCTTTATAATAATATTTCCCCGCCGAATTTTCCGTCAGAAATCCCTGTGACAGCGATTTCTTCTGACAGCTTCTCTGGCGATACCAACTACCTATGTAGTGGCTCTCGTTTTGCCGCTCTTCTTTCCTCCCCTTCTTCTGTTGATTCAGATCATTTTCCTGAGGCGGTTTCTCCCGGGTGGACGCTGGTGGAAAAGAGAAAAAAAGCGCCTTCATCTCTGGTACGATTCTATAGAGATAATAAGCGTTGCTTCAAATGTGGTCTGAGGGGTCATGTTAGGAGCACCTGTAGATTTTTGGGTCATTGTTATCGATGCAAAGCAGCGACTCATTCTATTGCTATTTGTAAATTTTTTCAGGAGTCCAGTCTTCACTCAATGGTTGGTTCATCACCTCAGAATCCTAGTACGATTTATCCTTCTGATGCTTCTTGCGAGCTCACGATCCATTATGCCCGGTGTGCTATTGTCACTGACCATGCTTCTCTTCTCACCTCTGATATCCTCTCGCAGCATATAGTCAATAACTGGCCTTCCCATGCTAAAATAGAGGTTACTGATTTTGCCCCTGGGAAATTTCTGCTAAAATTTCCATCTATTAAGACTAAGAATGACATATTAAGCCGATTTGGCTCTTCCCTCTAATCTCTATCCGCATCCTTTGTGCATTGGACGCCCAGCTCTAATGCGGTTTTCTCTTTGAAGGAGGAGGGAACATGGATTCATTTGGAAGGAATCCCCCATCACCTATGGTGTGCAGAAGTTTTTCATAGGCTTGTCTCTGATTTTTCAGACTTGATAGAAATCGATTTGTCCATTGACAGAGTAAAATTCTTGGGGTTTTCTTAGGTTAGGATTAAGCTATTTCCGGGTAAAGAAATCCCAGATGTCAAGTTCTTTGCATATGGGAAAACTGTTTACCCGATAAAATATAGACTCAGTTGGGATCTATGTGCCTCTTCTCCCCCATCACATAAGTCTTTCCCAGCTTGGCCCAAAGAAGCACCTTAATCATCTACCTCTAGGAGTCTGCAGCCTGTCAGGAAACCTTTCAAAAGTTATAGAGGCTGGCGAGGTCCAAATACTGGGAAAAACTCTTCCTTTCCCAATACTCAGCATAAATCAGGGAAAAATGTTTGGATGAGGTCTTCTTTCTCTCCCCCTCCCCCCACTTTTACTTCTGAGGGGTTACTTCCCACCCCTTCTGCTGCTGGAACTACTCCACCTGTTCCCACTGCCTTGGTAAAGACAGCTATCCCTCCCTCCATAAGTAACTCTGCTGACAACTCCAATGCTGCCTCCACCTGGGTGGAGACAGAGTTTAAGGCCAGAAATCTCTCTTTGGCCAAATTTAAAAAGATTATGGCGATATATGATTACCTGGATCAAGAGGATTCGGGTGCTACCACTTCAGGAAAGCCCTCTTCAAGGCCCCCTACCCCAGTTCATGCGCCTGGTAATGCACTTCACTCTTCTGTTGAACATAATAATGATATGTGTCTTAACTTTGCCTCTGATTGTTCAATAGATTTAAATACTTGCAATATGACTCCTACTGGTAGCACTGAGTCTAATCAAGTGGACCCCTTGAGATGGGACTCATACGAACATTTCCATTTATTTTGTAAGAGTATTGGCAT
>JAMKQA010250122.1:0-15163 GCA_024699735.1 Posidonia australis | reverse complement strand
TTGGAATGGCTGCTATGGAGCTCTATTTATAGGGATCCAGGGATGGGTTACATAAGAGAAACAAAGGGTCTTGCAAACGAAAAGCCTCGAATATTCGTTGGCACATTCGTTTGCAAGGGTAACAGCCCGGAAGATGGAAGGTCAGCAGCCAGCAGCTGGGCGCCTGATTGGTGAGCCACTTTGGTGCGCCACCTTGGTGCGCCAACTTGGTGCGCCACCTTGGTGCGCCCACCCAGCTCACAAATGTCTAATTGGGGCTCTGGCTAATGGGTTTAGGGCTCGGTTCAAGAGCTGATCACATCCAAAGCAACATAAGGATACTCATCTCTGGGTTACCTCAAAATCAGGGTGTCTACACTTAGAGATTCAAGTTTAACCCTTAGACTAGATGATGATTGGTAGATTTTATATTAGCGTTCTAGTCCCTGTGTTTTACACCCAAGTACTTCATAATCCCTGAGTTCAGTGAGATTTACAATTTGATCCCTAAACTTTATGAAAATTACCTTTCAACCTTAGATTTATGCAAATTACATTTAAGCCCCCCAAGAACTTGTTTTAATAAGTTTTAATATGCTTAAGGTATTGAGCTTGTAGGCAACTGTGGCACAATAATTATTAGAATAATCATTAGAATGGTTTAGGAAATGCCTAAAATGAACTGACAAGACTACCCTTAGTTTGGAATTGAATTGAAATGATTATATGACCTAAAAATACTAGATTTTTCCCCTCAAGTATTTAAATGAACTTTTAAGTTAATGATTGGCTCTAGGATCAAAATCTGATCAGCTTCTGGTGCGGTGCACTAAAATGAGTATTCAGTGACATTGTTTAGGTGGAATTGCACTAGTGTCTGGTCTTGTAAGTCACTAGAGACTTTGAGACCGTTGCTTGATTTCTATGTGGTTCTTCAGGGTGAGCTTATACCCTAAAATGTTTAATTGTTGTTTCCTTTGGACTTGGGTGCTTTAAATGATTTTCAAAGTTTTGAAAAAAATATGAGTGTTTCTAGAAAGTGGTTTTCCAAAGAATTTTCAAAGATTCTTAAAAGACATGGATGATTTAAACAGTGGTTTTCAAAGAATTTAGAAAAGGAGACATATGGATTTTGGTGGTATTTCTTCGTGCAGTATTCTATGGTATTTTAGAGATGAATTCTGAAATGTTTATGAAAATGATTTTCCAAAAGAATTTTGGAAAAAGAAATATATTGTTTTGCAAAAATTTTGGAAAGAGTTTTCTATGGTTTTCTGTTGTGGTGGACCAACAAATCGGAGGATCGTGTTAACGGGACTAGGGGACGTTGATCGTGTTTCTGGGTGATCGAGCACGTCACCTAAATTAAGGTCTTCAAACCAAGAGGCTGAGATAAGTGTTCGTTGGATCTTGGAGATATGATACTCCTTGATTGTCGTCTACGAGGCTGAGGCTGAGGTTTGCAAGTCTAAGTGCCTACTGAAGTTGGAGGTACGATACTTTGCCTGTTGCAAGGAACAAAGACCTAGGGTACTGACTATGCATAGTGATATAGTGACAGCAGACCTAAGGAGTATGAGACCTCTATGTAGTTGGATATGATACCCTAATTAGTACGGGTAGCGAGACTATAACTAATGTAGGGTCCAAGTGAAAAAAACAACTGCTCTTTACCTAGTGCTGGTAGGGCTTGAGGTGGGAGTCCTCAAGTATCTGGGCACACAGGGACATCGTGAGGATGCACCCCATGCATGTTGGAGCCTGTGTGGCCAACGCAGTTAAACTCTTGCGTGGAATGATTCACCGTGATAGTGCAGGCATTGTTGGTCGTGCTTTGATATACTGCTTGTTACCAGAGTCAGTTACTTGACATCGGGCAACAAGATTTGTTATGAAGACTTATAGGCCAGGACGGACAGGCTACGACTATTCGTGGCAGTACAGTAGAGACCAAAGTGAGAGTCTTCGACGATTGATTGTTGTTTTGCTTTGCCTGTGAGTGATGTTGTTTTGCTTGCGTCGTGAGTGGCACTGCGGTTTTTGGAAATATGATTTTGTGTCGATTTTCATGGTATGATTTCTGTGCAGACTGAATAAAGGCTTAGTGCTTCGCATGACACTTTTGTGTGGTTGTGGACTTGATTTTACAAGTGTAGCCAAGTCAAGTATGCATAAATGTTTTGAAAAGCATGCATATAGTTTTGAAAAGAAAGCAAACAAAACAGTTTCAAAGACATTATTTTAAAAGGATTTGTTACATACTAGGAAATGATATATTGCCCTATTATAGTGTTGTGGCATCCAAAAGAGATATCAGAGTGGTGTGTGTATGTGCATGGGTGAGGTGTGTGCTGAGTGACCTTTTAGTAGTCACTCATGTGTGTTTGTTTAATGTTTTTCGCTTATGTAGGTTAGAAATAGGAGCTTGCTAATGCACTCAGAGATATAGTCAATTGACCACACATCAAGGATTCTGGATAAGTGTTTAGTTTAATTTAATTCAGTTAAAAGTTCTTTTGTTTATGTTATTATTGTTGGATTTAGTTTTAAAGATAAACTAATTACTCATTAAAGGAAAAAATGTAATTAGATTTTGGGTAGCGACTCGAGGTCATTACAAACAATCGAACCTAGGCATCTCCCTTGGATGCCACAACACCACAAATAGAGTTATCCACTATTACCTAGCACACAGCAAATCCTTTAAAATATGCCTTTAAAACTTCTTTTCTCTTTTCCTTTCAAAATCATATATATACGCTTTCCAAATCCTTTATATATGCTTGAAATGACTACTCTTGCCAGACCAAACTCGAAATCACACTAAATGCATCAAAAGCCACACAGCCTAGTCCTACGCACTTTTTGTGTAGACTAGCTAACCAACAGCATTTGAATACTCTATATAGGATCAAGAACACCTATCACAACAACACATAAACCACAAAAGCCAACACAGAGCCTTTGCTCCAAATTACATGATCTTCTCTGGACCAAAGCCTAATTCTCTGAACCAGGGCACAACAAAAGCCACAACGCCACTCTGGTGCAACCACCTCAAACAACGCTACCCTGGCACAAAACACCATGCCACACAAGCGCAACACCGCAACCATAAGTCTAACACAATCTGTCACACTGCTTGGTACCAAGCAACCGACACTAGCCATAAGCAGTCCATTGAGGAGCAACCATCACATCTACATTGTCACAGACAACCACTTTGTGGAGGAGTCTGCCCATCCCAACATCCCACCACCTGTAGGACCCTTAATGGCTAACTACACACCAAGAAAGCCTGCTCACCCTACTCTTAGGCAAGTTGTCTTCTCTCAAAATCAATCACAGGGTACACCCTCTCGACGTCCTAGCCTCAGTGTTCGAAGCAACCAGAGTCTCTTTCAACTCCAAGTCTAACCAACACCTCAAACCACAAAAACAAATACCAACAAAACCACGAAAACCATGTGAACCTTAACCTAAGCAAGCAGCTTAAAACTATAAAGGTATCACTTGTGCTTGGAAGGATTGCCAAAAGTATCAGTCTCTTTATCCTTCAAAACTGTAAAATACTTGGACCTCATCCTAAGCAAGCAGTTCATGACCCTAAAGGTATCACTCATCCTTGAGACCCGGACAAGAGCTTAGGTATCTTAGCCCCTAAAAACCTTTTCAAAACCTCCAATATTTTTCTAAAACTATTACAAAACCATGCATTTCCTTTCCAAAATCCTTTTGGAAAACTATTTCGAAAACATTTCGAAAGTCAACTCAAAAGTATCACAAAACATTGTGCCAAACACGGCACGACAAAACTGCAATGAAAATCACAAGCTTGATATCACTTTTCAAATCTTTGGAGAAACTCTATTTTTAAAACATCCATATTTTTCCTCAAAATCCTTTGAAAACCATTTGAAAGCATATTGCCAACACAAACTTGGAGAAGCCCAAAAGCACCCTTCTGCGTATGATGTTCACCTAGAAAGGACCGCATAATGCCCAAAACAACGGTTTCGAAGTCCCATTTAACTTATAAGACCAGACACCAAACACATCCAAAACTCTAAGTCCTAATGCAAGAGTATAAGACACCTACTAGCCTGTGTCTCACATGAGCCATAGCCAACTCAGTGTCAAACACCCAAACTGTACCACGAATACCTCATTCTGTACACCACACCCAAACTAAACCATTCATCTACTCCTAAAATCCATTCTAAACCATTAAGGGAAAGACTTAATATTTCTAAGTCATATAGTCTTTTATTCTATTTACAACACAGAGGGATCTTACTAATGTATTTTAGGCAGTCCTTAAGTCATCTCTAATGATTTTCCTAATTATCATTATACTATAATTGCTTACAAGGTTAATATAATACTAAACATACTGAGACCCATTTAGAACCTTCGAAATGTAGATGTGAGATTCTAAGTTTTTACTAAAAGTTGACTTTTAGAAGTTTTTATAGAAACTAGATTCTAAGTTACCTTTAAAAATTTTGTTTGGCAAATAAATGTTTATTGGTAGAAGTTAGATTCTACTAGAAGTTTAAATACATACCTACCCCTTGCAAACCCACCTCCTCTCCCTTTCTTCCTAAGCAATTTATCAAAAAAATAAGGCTAGCATTATAATTACATACCTTATTATCCAACTTCAACCAAAAGCTCCCTCCAACCAGCTTCTGAAAAATCATGAATTTACGCATAATTTCCCTCATCTAGAAGCTGTGGTTTTTGTGAGAAGTGGGAGTTATACCCTATTTGAAACTACTTCTGTGGTTTTCCATGGTTTGTCAGAAACTAACCACCCAAAAATCATCCAAAAGTAGATCCAAACGGGTCTACAAATCACCCTGAATAAGTCATTAAGGGTTTGAATGTAATTTATACAAAATCTAAGGATTAAAAAGTGATTTCCACAAAGTTCTGGGACCAAAAGGAATACCATTGAACGCAAGGACTAAAAGGTAATTATCATAAAACTTAAGGACTAAAGTGCAATTTTATCATAAGGTAGGGACCTAAACGTAATTCACACAAACTTGAGGGGTTAAAACACTAAATGCCTAAACACTATTCATTAATTAACTACGATTAAATTTTTGATACTAAAAATCCATTCTTTATCCAAAAATTGTAAATAATATATCAAACTGAAGATCTCTACGAGTTCTATAATTTGGTACCAAAAACACAAAGATCCAACCAACAAATTCCAAAAAATCATCAAGCAAAGTCTACAGGCATCATTCACCCAAACAATGTATACGACGTCATTAATGGCTATAAGACTACCATAAATCCCTTAGAAATCTTTGAAGCATTCACACTACAAAATTATACTATTATGCTCCTACAATCCAAATTTGACATTAAAATGGAAGAGTCTACAAGGTGTATACCTTTCACCAACGGACACGAACAACGACGGCACCACCTCCCGTGAACCTAGATCTCCTCACTCTCTCTTCCTTTCTCTCCTCTTCCTCCTCCTCATCCTCCTCCTCTCCACCTATTTATACAGATTGCAAGTGGCTAATGAAGGTAGCTTCATGAATGGTATACAAAAGAAGCTTTACAAATGGCTTATGGAAGAAGCTTCATGAATAACTTCCAAAAGAAGGTTCGCAAGTGGCTTCTAGAAGAAGATTCACTAGTGATTCCCAGAGGGAGACTCACGAGTGGCTTTCTGAAGAAAATTCACAAGTAACTTTCGAAGGAAGGCTCACGAGTGACTTCCTCAAGAAGATTCACAAGTGGCGTCCAGAGGAAGACTCACGAGTGGCTTCCCGAAGAAGATTTACAAGTGACTTCCAGATGAAGACTCACGATTGACTTACGAAGGAAGTTATGCCCGAGTGGGGCTACAAACACACAAACACAACCACGCAACCACTTATAGCTCAAGTGGCTCATGCCAAAGAGAAACTAGCTGCCAAGGTTCACTAACAACCACCATAACCCTGAAACAATCCTCAAGGTTCCCATAAGGGTCCACTTGGCAACTCAACCTTAGAACACTAAGACACAACATCCAAAACTAAATTGTGATGCCAAAATCTCATAAACACAGCTTAAGTCCTGAATTCTGAAATCTACACTTTCTGTGTCAGCAATTTGTACTAGAAAAGTGCATCAAAATGTTGTACTTGAAAGTAGCACCAATAAGTTACACTTGACCCCTAAAAGACCGTTGGTGTTAAATGCATGCCTTCATATGTCTAATATAAGATATACCACCCATCACATCTAGCACCAAGGAAGTCAAAACTCCACCAATTCAAGCATGGAATACTGTTGGAGCTATGTTTTACATCAAGTGCAGGGAGCTCAACGTCCAATAACCCGATAGTCCAAGTGAAATATCTAACCCAAAGTGTTATTTCCAATCTAAGTTGTTATAGTATCATTTAGAATTATCTTTTCTTTACAAAATATTAATTGAAATTGATTAATATAAGAACTCATGTGTATCGAACGTTTTAGATTTGCTTGTGTTCTTGTCACAAATGTCAATACCTTGTTATTGTAAACTATATATTGAGTTTGTGCCTTGACTTCTCTACAAAGTTTGGTGGACGTCCGCCACAACACTACCTTGACTATATCTTTCAAATATTTATTCAATTTCTTGATAAAATGTAGTATTATTTTCATTGTGATTAATGAAAACATTGAGATATTGTTTAAATATTGAAATTTTGTTTACATTTCGATTTTCAAAAAAATCTAACACTAGAATATCATTATAGCCAATTGTTAAAACAACAACATAATAATTATGTAGTTTTATGCATTTAATAAAATCCTTTATTATTTTCCTTGCAAACATGTCACATTGAAATGTATATCTAACACTGAAATCTCATTATCTTACATTTTTACGCTTCTAATGATTTTAGAAAAAAAATATAACACTAAAATTTGATTTTTGTAAATATTTAACAGTGAAATATCATCGTCTTGTAGTTTTATGTATCTAATGAGTTCAATATAAAAGAATGTATCACTAAAATGTTGAATTAACACTGAAATCTAATCAACATTAGTATCTTAAAACTTAAAGTTTATCATCATTTAATCTTATGCAATCCATGCATTTGTATAAAAATTGAAAATTTCCCAAACATTGAAATGTTTACCCTCTTAAAATTGCAAAGGTGTTTCAACACTAAAATTTTGTCATCATGCCTTTACTAGAACTGAAGCTTGATCATCTAACATAGTTATGCATTGCATGATTTTAAATAAGAAAAAGTAAAATCGAAACCATCATTAAACTACAATATATACTAATATGTAGTTTCCCTGATTCCTTTCAGTGATATTGCATTACTATTCGTAAAAAAAAGTATTTATATTTTTAAAAAAAAAATTTGTAGTATTACAATGGAATGGAACAAAATTGAGAAAAAATTTCAAAGACAAACAAAGGAGAAAGAAGCTAAAATTACAAAACAACAGCTTCGTACTGAAAGATAAAGCACATCAAAAAATTTAATGAAATTTTCAATTCTTAATCAACCCTTGTGAAATTGAAATGATTCACTTCACTTACTAATTACTCTACCATAATTAAACAAAATGGTTAACCATGGAAGAAAATATAATATATAACTAAAAATCAATGTCCAAAACAAAAATTTGCAAAAATATAATATATAACTAAAAATATAATATTAAAAATTTGTATCTGTTTGTTTATAGCGTATACTAATGTTGGTTGGTTTTCCTTTTAACAGAAAAGTTAGTGACTTACCTTCATTCAATTTGGGATTAAAACTCACCGAAGAAGTTCACGAAAGTAGTCCTTCAAAGGTAACTTGCAATGATGACAAGAAAATTTGAACCATAAATTATTAAAAAAGATTCATAAATTAATACTTAAATAAGTATCCGAATAAATGGGAGAGAACAACATTATTTTTAATATTGGCAGATAAAAGCAAATAGAAGTAAATTTAAATCTAAACCCACTCCTTTATTTATGATATATATACGCAAGACAACATCTTTAGACACAAACAAGTGTCTATATTATTCACTTCTAACTTCAAAGTTGAGATTCACTCATCCAAGTATTGGATCTTAATTTTTTCAATATTGATTTTAAACCTAAAAACATCATATTCACTTACGTAATGTTTAAATATCTGAATAAATCGAAAAAATAAACAATATCACTTTGAATAATGGTGGATAAAAGCAAATAGAACTTTATTTAAATCTAAATCCACTTCTTTATTTATGACATATAAACATGACGACATATCTAAAAATTCACCCACAACACTATTGCAAAACCCTAATCACATTTTTCCTTTTTAGGATCTAGGTCTCAAAACTCTGACTGGACAAGAAATAAGGTCTGACATGAGGTAAGTAAAAAGTGGACAAAACAGATTGTATTTCTCTAATGTCAGCCCAAAATCGCATCAACAGTTCACTCATCATCGTCTTCATCTTCATCTCCACCTGCTGCCTTCTTCGCAGCAGCCTTCTAGTTCCTTCGCTTGACTCTTCCTGGAGGATCTCCACCTAGGGGACTGGTAAGTGAGAAGTCAATGTGTTTCTGCGAGTCCATTCTCACCATGAAGGATGAGATGTTCACAACTTGCCCTCCAACCCTGATGTGACGCTGCCTGATGAGAACACGGGCATCGTGAATAGACTCGGCCATTACAGACTTGAAGACAAGTGTCTGGAGTCTGCGCTCAAGGAAGTTCTCCACAGTGAGTGCCAGAACGTAATCGAGCTTGTTCTGGTTCTCATCCAGCATCCCATAACGGTGCATTCGGCGAAGCAGTGCGTCTCCTTCAAAGAGATGCTTCTCGTTCTTCATATCGAGCTTTAGCAGCTCCTTGGCAGCATTACGGATGCGGCTCATGGCATACTGCACCCTCCAGAACTTTCTCTTACAGCGCAGACCGTACTCCCCCACAAGCTTCAGCTCAGCGTCCGAACGCTCCTTCTCGTAGGGACGACGGGCTTCTTGAAGGTCTTTCCATAGTTGCGGTAGAAGCTGATGTGCACCATCGCTGCCTCCCTGGCGCCACCGCTGCTGCCTTGTGTGATGAAAAAAAAAACCCTAATCACATTTGACACTGAAAACACTAATATAAGGAAACAAGAACGATCCGGGCTGCTTGCAACCCATGCATCCTTTCCCGAAAAGACCGTTTCGCAGACTTTAGATAACCATCCCAAACTCCAACGGTCCAGATCTTTCCACTGGACGGCTACGATAATCCATCAATCAACGTTTAAAAATTTACATTCCTTCCGAAAATTGTGACACCACTACGCATGCAGTTACCGTTTCTGTCGTCAACCCGCATGCTATAAACCCATGCACATTTCTCCTGTCATTCACCAACGACAGACGAGCACTCTTCCCAACCCAAGACCAATCAATCCTCCTCCTCCCTCCCCAATGGCCATGATGATGACCTCCACCTACGTTTCCAGGGTGGAGAGACTCATCTCTGAGGAACGAGCGGGCAGACTTAGATTCCTTGTCTGCAGCAACAACGGCACTGTCACTACCCAAACCCTACTTTGGTTGGTGGACTTCGCAGACATCTTCGCCTCCCATCTCCCCATCATCCCCAAAGAAACCCTAGTCAGAGAGGTCCTGGACAAGACCCACAAGTCCCTTCTCGTCATCTCCGACAACCAAGTCATTGGGGGCCTCACCTACCACCCTCACCGCCACCATGCCTTCGGAGAGGTCCACTTCCAAGCCATTGCGTTTGGGGAGGAGAGGAAAGGGTTGGGAACCAGACTGATGAACTATCTGAAGCAGCATGCTCGTGATACCGATGGGCTCACCCATCTCGTCGTCTTCGCCTACGACAACTCTCTTGGGTTCTTCAGCAAGCAAGGGTTCAGTAACAAGGATCTGACACTGGAGAGGGAACAGTGGCGGATGAGCATCACCAACTGCCACTACCAACGTGGTAACATCCCCATGGAGTTCAAGATCGACCCACCAGTCCCGTACATGGACATCCCCGCCATGCTCCGCCACCAGATGCTGGTACACTCTGGTGCCGCCAGCAGCAGCGACGTGAATATCGTCCACCACACCTGGGAGAGCAGTACTGGTGCACTACTGGAGGACATCCCACTGGAGTCAGCATTCGACGTACCACCGGAGTTGCTCCAGGGTTTCCTGCATGTGGTGCTGCGCGCGGTGAGGCTGCACCCTGACGCGTGGCCTTTCTTGTTGCCGGTTGATGGGAACATGATGCCAGACTACTACCGTGTGGTGAAGGAACCGATGGACCTGACAATGGTCACCGAGAGAATGGAGTCGGAGAAGTATTATATTTCGCTGAGGTTGTTTGTGGATGACATGAGGAAGATTTTCACGAATGGGAGGTTGTATAAGATACATGGCATGTGTGCTGATAGGTTGGAGGTGTTCTTCTGGGAGCAGGTGAAGTATGAGTTGAAGATGATTAGGAAGCTTGAGGAAGATGACGATGAGGATATTTTTAGTTGCAGTAGCAGTGATAGTGACAACGACGACGACGACGAGGAGGAGGAGGTTGCTGAGTGCAGTATGAGTGATGTCAAATGTGATTAGGGTTTTGCAAGAGTAGTGTTTTGGGTGAATTTCTAGATATGTCGTTATGTTTATATATCATCAATAAAGAAGTGGATTTAGATTTAAATTAAGTTTTGTTTGCTTTTATCCACCATTATTCAAAGTGATATTGTTTTTTCAATTTAATCAGATAATTATTTAAACATTACGTACGTAAATAGGATGTTTTTAGGTTTAAAATCAATATTGTAAAAATTAATATCCAATTCTCAGATGAATGAATCTCTACTAAGAAGTTAGAAGTGGATATGAAAGACACTTGTTTGTGTCAAAATATGTTGTCTTGCGTGCATATATCATAAATAAAGAAGTGCGTTTAGATTTAAATTTACTTTTATTTGCTTTTATCTACAAATATTAAAAGTAACGTTGTTCTCTACCAATTTTTTAACTTAAATTTTGTGAAATTCAATTTTGTGACAATTTTTAAAAATTTTTAATTATTATGGTGAGTTATTAAGGAATATTGATGAAGATAAGATAAGGGGAGAGGTTTGGGGATCTGTGCGGAGGGGGAGGAGGATCTACATGTGCGGCCCACCAGGAGGGGCAGGTGACCAGCGAGGAGGGCACACAACGGCAAGGGTGCTATAACGAGGGCACAGAGAGGGCAAAGGGGCCACTATGATGGGGGCACCAAGAGGGGGGGCGGGGGTGTTGTGAAGAGGGTGAGGGTGCGATGGTGGGCAACTAGGGGGATGGGGGTGCAAGTGGAGGAGGCGTCAGGTCAAGAGAGGATGTTGGAAGGTGGAGGTGGCGTGAGGGAGGACTGTAATGGGATAGGAGGGCACAGGCGGAGGAGAGGGCATAGGAGGAGGGGGCGTTGAGTCAGGGGAGGGGACGGGAAGGTGGAGGCAGTGCGAGAGAGGAGGACTGTAACGGTAGAGGAGGGCGCGAGAGGAGGCGGCGTCAAGTCAGGGGAGGGCACAAGAAGGTGGAGGCGGCACGAGAGAGGAGGGCTACGACGGCAAAAGGAGGGCGCGGGATGAGGGGGCATCAGGTTGAGGGAAGGCGCAGGAAGGTTGGAGGCAGCACGAGGAGGAAGACAGCAGTTATGAGAGAGGAGAGCAGGATTGTGGGCGTCAGGGGCCGACAGGGAGTGGTTTTATGCCTATTTTTTTGAGGTGGGGGTTTTAATAATGGTGGGAGAGAGAATTTAATTTTTGAATTTTGAAATTCAAAATTTATGTGATTTTTGAAAGTTGTTTTTAGTTGTAATCAAAATCAAATCATAGATAGTCTTCAAGATGAATGGACAAGATCAAGGACCTTATCATCTAAAAGTAAAGACAAGCCTACCTAATATTTTATGTGTGTGTGTGTGTGTGTGTGTGTGTGTGTGTGTGTGTAGAAAGGAAGTGGAGGGGGTGGAGAAAGGGGTCGAACACCGTGTCTCAAGTACACACCCCTTTAGAATCCAATTTTGATTCTCAAATTGATGATAAGGATTATGATAATGTGATTTAATGTGTGGATGCCATGAAAAATTTTATAGAATTTTTAGTGATTTTTATGATGAATTTGCTTAATTGTTCTCAGATTGGAATTGTTTTTATTGATCTACCCGAAGTTAGATGATGTAATGATCCCCAAGTGGCTACCACTCAATCTAACTATAATTTTAAATTTTGTTTAACATCTATCATTAATCTCTAATTACAGGCACAATCTACAAAACTAAATAACAAAAATTAACTAAATTAAATCTAATATTCACTTACTTATCCAAATCCTCTAATGTGAGATAGTATAACTCTTCCTATGTGCATTAGCAAAAGTAGCTCCTATCCTTGTACCTGCGAAACCAAGAAATCAAAGTACACATGAGTGACCATTTTAAACAGTCACCCAGCACACACCCCATGTAAACAACTTGGCAATCACTACCGAGAACAACCAAGTACAGGCATCTCACCTAAATACCGCTACACCACAATAGGGCAACTCATCATTACCCAACAAGTAGCAAAACCTCCAAAACCATACCTTTAAAACCTTTCTTTTCTTTTTCCCATTTTAAAACCATATGCATTCTCTTTCCAAATCCTTTATGCATACTTGAAATAACTACTCTCGCCAAGTCAAACCCAAAAACCACACAAGCTGATTCCACGCATTCTCTACGTAGATCAGACAACAAATGGTGCCCAAATGCTTACAATTGCAACCAATACACCTACAAAAACTACAAAACACAAACCATAGAGCCTCTACTCTGCACAACATGGTCTCCACTAGACCATAGTAACAACACTAAGACCATGGAGCCACTACTCCAAATACAACACCACATAAGTGCAATACTACGGTCTCCTCTAAATCAAAGCTTGATTCTCTGAACCAGGACACAACAAAAACCACAATGCTACTCTAGCGCAACCAGCACAAACCAACAACACCACTCTAGAGCAAAGCACCTCATCACACAAGCACAACACCACAACCACAAGTCAAACACAATGTGTCATACTATCCAGCTTTAAGCAACCAACACTAGCCACAAGCAGTCCACTAAGGAGCATCCACGACGTCTGCACTGCCACGGACAACCACCCTATGGAAGAGTCTTCCCATCCCAGCATCCAACCACTTGTAGGACCTTGAGAGGCTAACCACACACCAGGAAAACCTGCTCACTCTATTCCTGGGTAAGTTATCCTCTTGAAGGACAAATCACAGGGTACACTCTCTCAATGTCCTAGCCTCAGTGTTTGGATCAACCAAAGTTTCTTTCACCTCCAAGTTCAATTAGTACCTCAAACCTCAACTACAAACACCAACAAAATCACAAAAACCATGTACACTACTAGAAAAACAGGAAATCGCGAGGACAGATGTCCTCACTAAGTCCTCCCGATGTCTTCGTGGATTCCTCGCTAATGACCTTTGCAAGGACATTGCGAGGACAATAAGTCCTCACAAAATACATCATCTTTAAATTTCAATTACGAGTAAATTTCCTAGTAAAATCCTCGTAAGAAATTTTACGAGGACTTGGCGAGGATAGAAAGTCCTCGCAATGCCCTCACTATTAGTCGCAATTTCCTCACAATGTCCACGCTATGTTCTCACAAAAATTTTAAAAAAAATTTAAAAAATAAATAATTGTGAGGACTTAGCGACGAAAATGTCCTCGCTAAGTCCTCGCAAGTTATAAAAAAAATTAAAATTTTCTTTTAGACATGTATTTAATATCAACAATGTAACAAGAAGTCCACTGGAAATTAAACCCATGATCAAAGTGCACATAAGCATATTAGTAAATGGCATCCAAAGAAAGAAATTAAACCAAGAAATGCAATCAATTTATTTGCACCCTGAAGGTACCATGGCATATATGTTTGGAACAGATTGACTTTGCCAAGAGTCTCTAATTGTCAATCAATATCAGACATTGCTTCTGTTGCATGAAATCAACTTTTTTTAGCTACGATCTTTAATCTCCAAAAAAATCCAATAATATAAAACCTGATCATACATATTACCTACTAAATTGAATCTCACAGGTTCTTGGTTAGACTCCTGTGCTAAAACCACAAAAAAGACAACAGAGAACTCCAAACTTGGATAGGTTATTACAAATCTAGCAGAAAATTTGGCAATCCTAATTGCAGGCATATCCTGATCGCCACAATGCAAGGCCGTTAATAAACCGAATTCTCACACTTACCGAGACATCAGTGTTCTGGTCTCCTCTATCTAGAAGAACAAATATATTTGTACTAGTAGCTGGTCTAGGAATGGTCTGTGAGAAGATCTTTTGATCAGAAGAGGCAGCCCCGTCCACTTTTGTGATGTTTGTGAAACTGGCCGTACAAAGTGGACAAGTTGGGACCATTTTCTTGGAAGCCTGTAACGTAAACACCAAGTACTAAACTGAGAGGTATAATTTCCAACTAAATTTTCCCAAGAAAAATTCAATGCATGATCACAAATATGTTTATTAACTATCTAGTCTTTGCAGCAAATATCACCTATTTGGAGTAACCAACTTTATAACATGGAAACCAGAAAATAAACATCAACTGGATCAATCTCAAGGAATATTTAAACCCACCATGTAATATACTAGAATGGAACTGTCAATGGGAACCATGCACACATTGAATAACGCAAATTTTCTAGCAATGTGTTATAAATAAATTTACATATACTGGATCAATCTCAAGGAATACTTGGACCAGTTTGACATGAATAATGAGGTAACTGATAAAATCTGCATAATATTAGAGTGCCTGATCAGTTTCATGGTAGAGATTTCACATTTAATCTGCATAGAGAAAAACCCAAATTAAAGCAAACATAATATCGAGAGTGAAAATGATGGAACCCAGCAGTAAAATTGAAATTTTTACCTTTCACACATCATCAGAGAAATTGTACACCTAAGTATAAACATGAACATGTAATTAGTAGTACCATGTATACACTATAATATAACAAATCAATGAGAAGTAAGTTACAGAAATAAACAAGAAGTATGAATAAAACATCCAAGTTAACACTAGGAAAAACAAATTAATCGGAATTCAGAAACATAAACATTTTTTTATAGTGCACAAT
>JAMKQA010250081.1:0-14916 GCA_024699735.1 Posidonia australis | reverse complement strand
TATCACTTTATTTGCACCAATGTATTCCAACTCGATAATCTCTTTTAAGATACCATAATAGTTAATATGGTCTTCTCCATAACAAGATCCGTTCACCAAAACTCCTGAATTTCGAGTAGTTAATCCTCCACCGTATTCTTGTGTGTGAAATCAATATCCATTTGCAAAGCAAGCTCCATACGACTTTACTTGAAAAATAGGACCATAAGCTAAGTATTGTAAGAGATTTTGCTTTGGACTAGGGTCAAGTTGGTTTATATGATTACTAAACCACTTAGGAAATGTGTTCCTCAATAACTCAAAGATATCATAATCTTTTAGGCTAGGACGGTCGACTATTAATTGTTCTCTAAATAGCCTGCATTTGAAAATTTAAAGTCGCACTTGGTGAACTTGGCATAAAGTTAATGCTGCCTCAATGTCTCCAGTATGATCCTTAAATTCCATTGGTGGGTCTGAACATCTTGAGAATACACCAAGACATCATCCACAATGATGACCACAAACTGATCCAAATAGGGTCTAAACACCCTATTCATCAGGTCCATGAAAGCAGTTGGAGCATTCGTCAGCCCGAATGGCATAACGAAAAACTCATAATGCCCATAACGGGTGCGAAAGGATGTCCTATGCACATCTGGCTTGCTGATCTGCAACTGATGTTATCCAGATCTCAGATCTATCTTGGAAAACACCGATGCTCCCTACAGCTGTTCATACAAATCATTGATCCTAGGCAGTGGATACTTGTTCTTAGTAGTGATCTGGTTCAACATCCGGTAGTCTATATAGAGCCAAAGTGAACTGTCCTTCTTCTTAACAAACAAAATCGGTGCTCCCTAAGGTGAAACACTGGGACAAATAAATCCCTTATCCATCAATTCCTGCAGCTGATTTCGGAGCTCCCTTAATTCAGTGGGAGCCATCCTATATGGAGCCATGGAAATAGGACCTGATCCTAGCACCAAATCAATCACAAATTTCACTTCCCTGTGTGGTAGCATACCAGGCAATTCTTCTGGAAATACATCAGGGTATTCTTACACCACTAGCAAATCCTGAAGCTCAACCACCGAGGAAGTAGAAACGGTTACACAAGCTAAATAGTCCACACTGCCCTTTCCCAAATGATGATAGACCTTGATAGCAGATATCACTTTTCGGGGCTCACCTAGTCTGGTGCCTTGTACTACACACCAACCTTAGCCTGGACACTTTGCCAAAACTCTTCTCTTGGCATAATCTATCACGACTAAATGTTGTACTAGCCAATCCATTTCCAGGATAACATCATAATCTTGCATGTCCATCAAGATCAAGCTAGCCTGAAAATTCCTACCTCCCAACAAGATATCAACTGGTATCAGATACCTCCATGCTAGACTGTGTTCTCCCAGTGGAGTAACTACATCCAAGTGGAATGCCAACCTGGCTGGTCTAGTCCCGATCTCACAAGCAAATGACTCAGAGACAAAAGAAAATGAACTCCCATAGTCGAATAAGACTCGAGCCATCCAATCAGCCACAAGAAAAGATCTTATCATCAACACATCATAACTATAATCATAATCATAATAAAGATAGCGTTGATCACATATAGGATCCATTATTACAAGACAAGATTTAACTCATACAGCCATACTAATTCTCACCTTCTACTACATCTTCTGATGGACTGACATCTGGGGCAACAATGGAGAACACTCTTCCCTTGGTAGGCTACCAAGGCGCATCTCCCACTACTTTTGGCTAACTGAGACAGTCCTTCTAATAGTGTTCAGACTTCTCACAGTTGTAGCATACCACACTGTCTAAACTTCTCTACTTGTGCCAACACTACGCCACTACGTGCCCCTTCTTACCACAGACGTGGCACGGTCCAATCTTCGAGCCACTACTGGATCTTGCATGGTTGAAATCTATACTCTCTTCTTTATCAGACGTAGGTCGCTCCTTCTGCTTCTTCCCAAAGCTACCAGAACTCCCAGAACTTGGCGCTCTAGTGACTGAAGGTCAAGAAATATAAGGTCGGGAGACAGAAGGTCGAGAGATAGACTTCCTCCCCTTTTCCTTCTTAGGATACTCTTCTTGGAATAGCCTACGATCATCCTCATAGCGGCTTGCAAGCTCAATAACATCTGCCAAGGTCTAACATCTAAAGACAATAACTCTGGATCTTAGCACAAGATTAAGTCCCTCCATAAATTTCTTAGCTCTGTTATTCTCAGAAACCATAGCCTGAGAGAACTGCTCCAGTCGAAGGAAGGATGACTCATACTCAGCCACCATCTGGCTTCTCTGTTTTACGTTCCGGAGTTCTCTATCCAGCTTATCCCTCTCATGCTTAGGGAAAAACCACTCAAAAAATACCTCTCGGAACTCCTCCCAAGAGATCATCAGTAGGTCCACACTCAGAAACTTAGTGCGACGTGTAGCCCTCCACCACTAATCTGTAGTACCCTTGAGCTGAAATGCAGCGATCCGGACCCACTTCTCTGCTGGACACTCGATCCCTTCTAGGATCTTCTCCACTTCCAGGAACCAAGCCTCACACTCCTCTGGTGTGCCACATCCATTGAAAGTCGGCGCGCCTAGCGGCATAACTGCTTGAGCCACTGGTCTCCCTTCGCCTCATCCCTACTGCTACTGCCGAAGGACTAGGTGAGACCCTACATCATCTTACCAAACTCTCATCTCATACCCCTCCATGCACTGCCCTCTCCCGTCTCAAAGTTGGTCACTAGGGCTTTGTCATGGCTACGGCCTCAGCGAGACATCTTCCTGCCAGCACAACAGGAAAATGCAATAACCAAAATCAAGTGCAAACTCTCTACTGTGCAGTCCTATAGAGCCACTAGACCGAACATCACTGAGCCCGTGCACTAGGTGTAACCTTAGCTCTGATACCTCTGTAATGCCCCAAACCCAGGTACATTACCTAAATCACAGTATCATAAGCAAATTACACTAATTACAGCAATGATTAAATAACTGTAACTAAGGCTTACCTCTAGGAAACAATGTGCAGCTAGTGGCTCCTACTAGGGGTGCACATGGATCAAATTGGTTCGGTTCTGTCAAGAACCATGAACTAAACCATATCTATCAGTTTTGACTATATTGGAACCGAACCAAACCACATGTATACTTGGAACCAAACCAAACCGAACCGAACTGTTCAAAAATTGCTCGGTTCGGTTCTTGGTTAAGATTGAAATAATTATGAACTTGTGGTCATGGAAGTAAGTACTAAGTAATGATCATCACATCTTGTGGGAATATAAATTAGAGTTGATGGGATATTGAACATGTGGATTTGAGAATATATATATATATATATATTATATTATATTATATATTAATACGAAGTAAGTAGTATTAGTAATTATATTATATATTAATATGTATATATATATATCTATATATATATATATTATATTAATATATAAATTGATTCTCGGTTCAGTTTGGTTAACCACACTCAGAACCAAGAACCAAACCACTTAGGATGGTTCCAAAATTTGAGAACCGAACTGAACCATTCTATACACTTTAACCAAATCAAACCATTAAAAAAGGTTTGGCTTGGCTTGGTTAACCGGTTCTGATCGAACCGTGTGCACCCCTAGCTCCTACACAAGCACTAGAACTAGACTGCACTCCAACCTACACCTGAAAACCAAACAAAGCACGCGTGAGTGACATCTAAGTCACCTAGTACGTGCCCTAAACACATACACGACAAACTCGGCAAACTACTAATTACATAGCTTTTAATTTATAACAAGGTCTCCTTTTGGCAATCCATTTTAAAGCATCAACTCCTTTTTCCTTTAAAAGCACTTGGGAATCTATTCCCAAAACCATTCTCCTTTCAAAATTTCATATTTCCTTTTCTTTTAAAACTTTTGGAAATCTGTTTCCTAAACATGCCTTTTCCTCAAAACTCAAATTCACTTTTTCAATGTTTGGGATTTCTTCCCAAAACCATGTCACTTTCAAAACTCATATCTCTTTTTTCAAAACTCATCTTTTCTTCTTTTCATGCATTTTTAAAACCTTTCTCTTATTCCAAGAAATCCATATTCTTGACCAGGTCCAGTCTAAAATACAATGCCTCACAGGGCTCAAAACCAAAATCACAAATATGGGTTGGAAACTGGTTAAAACCACAATTCTTATTTATTTATAGGATTTTAAGACCAATCACAAGTCCAATCCTGGCCAAACCATAACATTTCATTTTCACAAATCCATACACTTATCTTATTCATTTCCACTTTTCTTATTGATGTTACCTTGATCAGGGGTAACCAGGCACACAAGCAGTAGGTGAGGACACCATTTCCTTTACCTTCCTGCACTGCCACGGTGATGTTCCTCGTGCAGGAGGACACTGCCTTGGCCAATTGGCCTCAATTTCTTTTCATATGCACGGGATATGTCTTTTTCTGATGTCCCAATGGTGACCCAAACACCTAGTTCATATACCAAGATCAACCTACACCGTCTCAAGCTCGGTGACCACAGTCGTATTTGACAATTGATATCTTATCAATTTGCCGACACCAATCCTCGTGGTCCCACTCTGACAACCACGGTTGTATCTGACAATTGTTTTCTTGAAGTATCATTTTCCTACCATATTGCTGACACCAACCTCTGTGATTCCACAACACATTATTATTATTTCATTTTCAAAACTCTTAGGTTTTCCTTTCGAAACCATTTTCATCTTATCTTTTCGTTGTAGGAATCTTTTCCATGCAACACATGATCCTCCACTGGAGTCCCAATTCAAAATCATTCAAAACCATGTATTTAAAATCATGAATTGGGTATCATGCCCAAAAACCACACTAAACCACACATGTAATCGCTTCAAACCCAAATCCATTTCCAAATTCATTTATTTGGATTCCATATTCCTCCATGACATTTACTTGGGGAAAACACCATTTACAAATACTCATTATCCCTTTAAAATCATTTATTTCAATTTCCATACATATTTATTTATATGGGCTAGGGGATGGAATCGATAGACCAAAATCTGGTTCGGTATACCGAAAATCCCTAGTTTGGTATATCGAACCTTTTTAGTATACCTAAACTTCCTGTTTCAGTCGACCGAGTGTTTTTGGTCTACCAAAACCAGGTATCCGGGCATAATATGACAGGAAATCGGTATGCCAAACCCAGTTCGGCATGTCGAAATCCCCGTGCCTAAAACACCTCCCCTGTTTTAACCCAAATATTTCATCAAGAATGGAGACCTCCAGTGGACCCCTCAAACACACATCATAAAGCATGAATAAAATATGGGGTGTAGACCCTTGAGTCTACTTTAAAACCCCTCAGACCATTTATCATTCTATTTACCATGCATCAAGATATAAATTCTCAAAGGAAACATGCTTAGAGTTTAACTTTAAAACACTCATGCCATTCTCATGCATAACTTAATGAAAACTCTACCAAAACTCAAGATCTTAACACATATAAGCATTCCATTCAATTTCCTACCCATTTCACATTTTCCCCATTTTTGCATGCATTTAGGTATCTTAATTCCCTTGCCCAAAACAGGAACAGAGAAGGGAGAATGGGATGCATACCTAGCCAGACTCCAACAAACTCTGACGGCCTCTCTGCGACTCCCTGGCCTCCGACACAACCTCGGTGACTCACTGCGGCAGCGTACACGGCTCAGCTCTTCCTCCACTCCCTTTGGCTCACGCACCATTCCTCCTCTCCATCTTTCTCTCTTAGATTCCTCCCTCCATTTCCTCCTCCCTATTTATCTCCTCCTCCTCTCACGTCACGTCGACCACCCATCCCATCACCCTCGCGACGGAGGGGACGGGGAGGCACAGGCTTCCACTCTGTGGTGGCACAGGTGGTGAGAAGAAAAAGAAAGGAGACGAAGAAGGTAAGATCTTGTGAGGGAGAGAGAGAACAAGGAAAGAAAGAAAAGGAAAAAATGGGTACGTAAATTAAGGCGACTGTGCATCCTCAGGTTGAACTCCACATTGGTCCCACAACACAAACAGGTGCACAGCAAGTCAACAAACCACCACAATCACAAGAAACAAGAAATTATCCATTAAGAAACCATTTATACAAGGTTATAATTTAATTACATGATTTAGAATTAAAATGGATAATCAGGCCCAGGTGTCACGTAGAATCAGAAAAAGAAATAAACAACGTGAATAACAAGATTAATAATAACTAGGGGGTTGTCCCTACATGCATATGCCATGGGCTATATTAATAATATGTAATTGATTTATGTTAATGAAAATGCAATAAGAAAAATACTCCCTTTCACCCTCGTGCGCTTTGGAGTGGATGAAGGAGGTAGAGGCCAGTCAAATGGAGCTTTGGGGACGTGCTATGGCTTGGACAGAATGAGCTCTAGTGGATCTAGACTTCTTACATGGAGGTTGGACAGAGTGGGCTCTAGCACTCTCTTTCTCACAAGCTCTAGGGTTTTTTACTAGCTCCATAGGGTTTAGAATGTGCCCCCCTCAAACTCTTGACCTAGGGTTAAATTTATAGAGTTTGGGGGCTCCAAATCTCGTCAAGGACGAGTGATGGATCAAGGGCCAGGATTTGAAGCTCTAAAAATGGCAAAATTAGGAGATTGTAGCTCGTCGCCTGTATAAGAGGCGATAAAATCATCTAATCGCCACTTTGAGTGGTGACTAGCCTGGAGATTCTATTTTTAGCGTTACGTGGTGAATTATTGCCCAAAATGTAAGGAAATCTACCATGTTAGCTAGTCGCCAGTACATGTGGCAACGAGCTACTAAAAAGGCATGATTTTGAAAATTAAGATCTCAAAATATCTATTACAAATCTATTATCAAATATTGACCAAATCAATCGTAAAAAATCATACAGGTAATTGAAAGATATTTTAGATTAATTTCTAATTTCAAAATCCACTTAAGATGTTAAGTAAATTGGATTTGAAAATTAAATCTTTAATAATTACAAGAAAATCAGTTTAAAATAAATGACGTATTTGATTTAAAATAGATTGACAATCATTTGGATATTTTGGATTTTATCTTTATTTTTTAGCATTATCATGAATTAAATATAAGCTATAACATTAAAATGTGATAACTTATCATAAAATCTCATTTTTTTCGTAAAAATAAAGGTAAGTAATCTTAATTTTCAAGTCATCCAAATTTCTAAATCTTTCTAGAATTATTTGGCATTTATATGATATGCATAGATATTTAAATGTTAAAAAATCATAGAAATTATAATAATTATGGAAAGAATCATAATCATATTTATAAATAACCCAAATATTATATTAAAACCGAGGATGACAAAATATGTGGAGAAAGAGGCCCAAGATTCTCGTGGCCTATTCATGTGGTGACGAGACTTCTTACCTCTCAACATGGCAACTAGACTTGTCGCCTCACAATGTGGCAACTACTCATGTCACCTCTTAAGGTGGAAACTAGTCTTGTCGCCTCTTAAGGTGGTAACTTCCTGGACTTTTACATTTTACCCCTTTGTCTTTTATTTTATTCCACAGAGATGCATTACAAACCTGGAAAAACACAAAATTTCCGTAGGAAAATCTAGAAGAAGTTTAGAGCTCCTTAGCCATGTGATTTGGGGTGTCTCAAGGGTTTCTTTCCTAAGTGAACTCTAGGAAATGTGAAAATGGGAAATCTACAATATTGAGGATGGATGATAGGCTAGTAAGTCTATTGATTAAGAGAATGCGAACGGGAATGCCACACTCGAAAATGTGACAAAAGTTCGAAGAGGATCTCGTGGCAGTTAGGGTTGCCAGCCCAAGGAAGAGCGAGACGATACTAGAGGGCAGGCTAGTGCCCCTGGTATCGAGAGGGAGAGATAGCATACCAACGAGCCTATCAATCAAGAGAACGTAATAGGAATACCACGTTCGAAAATGTGACAAAGATTCGAAGATGATCCCATGGTAGTTAGGGGTGCCAGCCTAAGGAAGGGTGAGACGATACCAAAGGGTCGCCTAGATGCCCTAGTATCGAGGATGGATGACAAGCCAACGAGCTTACCGATCAAGAGAACGGAATGGGAATACCACATTCAAAAATGTGGTAGAGGTTCGAAGACAATCTCGTTGCATTAGGTGTGCCAGCCCATGGAAGGACACGACGATACAAAAGGGCAGCCCAGATGCCCCTAGTATCGAAAAGGGAAGGTTAATGTAGAAAGGAAGTGATGGGCAACTTAGGAAATACTAGGGCAAAAAAAGATACCCTAGTATCGAACCAAGTAGCCACAAGAGATGACGAATGCCACCCGAGGGTTTACAATGGTCTCAAAGCAAGCACGTGATGCTTCGTTAAGGAAAGGCAAGGTACAGACATGTAGATCGTCATAGACCACCCGTATAGTGGGCAAACGGCACAAAATAGGAGGAGAAAGAGATGAAAAGGAAAGAAGAGGAAATAGGGGGTCAAGCTACGATTGGTAGGCACTCTGGACCACTAGAAGGGTAGGATTGATATTGGTTAGGGCGAGGAATGATGCTAGCTTGCTAGATTGTGATGTAAATCATTGTTGTGTTGCTAATTCTGCTACTATGGATAGTTTGTGTATTAGCAAATGCCCATGTGGTTGGTATGCTCTGACTAGATGGCAATTGAAATGCCCCTGGTCGTAGACACTCAATGAAGACCTATAAGGCGATGCAATATGCAAGCAAAAAGGCTCAAGCTAGCAAGATGAATAATTATTAAGATCAATGGGGTGGATTTTATTATTGCAAGCAAGCAAGTTATTGACGCAGAGTTATTCTTATTGTTGAGCTGGAAGAGTAAGCTTTATTGATTAGCATGACTTTTGTTTTGTTTGTTGTTTTAATGTCTTTTTATTGTTTTGTTTGCCCTTAGCTAACTTGGAAAGTTGTACGCCTGTTGGAGGAGGAGGATGCCTTCGACTCAATTAGCCCTATAGAGATTCACAAGCTATAGGTGGCTCTTGTGGGGTGAGTGGTGGCATTAAAACTCATTGTGGGGTGGTGTGATGATGGACTGGGCTTCATGCCAAACTTTTCAGGGTCCTGCACCTATTTTTTTGAGATCATTGATTTTTCTTTTCTCACTCATAGATGCACGGCTTTGCTCTATCCCTGGCTTGGAGGTAATAGACGTTTGGTTTGGGCTAGAGGCTTTTGCTGCAGGAAGGGAGGCTAGTCCGTCAAAAGTGTGGACATTCTAAGCACATGCACCAACTCCTCTCCAAAATACTGTAGGGGTAGAGCTACGTCGCACGCCTCTTGCTCTTATGTTGACTTTTGTCTTCTTTGTTTCTTTTATGCCCATGTGTGACCATGCCCGTGGAACCCTACACTGCTCTCCTTACAGTGCGTGGAAGCACATGAGGAGTCCCGATACGGTCATGGCGAAGATGGTGAATCCGAAGAAGAAGACTAGACTCGGAAACACCAAGGAAAGATAAGAACGGATAAGGAAAGGACTCGCCACCTTGTCTTTTAATGGAAAGACGTGGAAAACCAATCACAAAGGAAAAAATCCAAAAGAAACCAAGGTGCAGAAAACATGCATACTCTGTGCCTAATGGATGGAATACACAAATCAATGCGAGCCAAAGAAAGGGTAAGGATTCTTGTTACGCATGGGGAAGGGGTTAGGCACCCCCATACGCCCAAAGAAATCGGTCTTTCTAGATTTCCTACTTGCTAAAAGGTCTATTGGGTGTATGCTTGCCTATTCTGTATGCACATGCTTAAAGTGACTGCAAAAACATGCCAAATCAAAGAGAAGAAATGAATAAAAGGAAAAAAGTTAATCCGAGGGACAAATGTAGGCATTAAGAATGCCGCTTTACTATACGCCTTTGGGCGATGAGGAAAATCGAGAAACTCTCAGAAAGCGTCACACAAATTAGCAGAAACTCGAAGAAATCGAAGAAAATCAAATTGGGGAAAATAATCCTCATTCAGGACAATGTCGGCATTGTTAAGCCTGTTAATGTACGCCCTCGGGCGATGGAAAGCCAAATCAAGTCAAAATCGCGAAAGTCGGAAGAAATCTGGGGAACGATGAGAAAATCAAGCTTGAAATGAGTTAGAAATGCATGCACGATGTAAGGAAGAAAGCACAAGAAAATATGCATGAAAAAGTGCACCAAAATATTCAAAATGCATGTGATAGTAAAAAGTGTAAATTCCAAGGGTTTTTGTGCAAAAATCTCAAATTCTGAATGAAAACTGAAATTATGAATGCTAAATCATCAAAAATATATAGAAAAACACATTTTATGTAATTTTGAAGAAATCTGGGGTCAAATGTGCAAAACTGTGCATTTTTTGTCAAATTGAAGAGTCCTAGGGGCAGTATGCAATTCTGCCATTAAAACATGTATTTAATGCAATTCTGTAGAAATTCAGGGTTAAATGTGCAAGAAAAAGAGTTCATGTTTGAAAACAGAAAGTTTCAGGGATTGACATGCCAATTTACCCTAGAAAACATGCATTTAGTGTGAAATCAATAAAATTCAAGGGCTAAAATGTAATGTCACATTTGAGCAAATATTTGAATTCTCAGGGTTTAACTTGCAATTTTGACAAATAAATATGCATTCAGAACTATTTTAATAATGCTCAGGGTTTTTTATGCAAAATGCTGGATTTAAAATGTAAGAAAAGTAAATCAAGGGGTTTTTGTCTAACTTTTAAGCTTGGAAAACATTTTTAAGAATTTACAGGGGTTCCACTGCAATATTTCAAGACAAACATTATTTAAATGATTAAAAAAAAGTATACAGGGACATAAAAGTAAGGAAAAGGACCAATGTGTAAGAAAATAAGGACCTAACCGTAGGAAAACAAAAGTATCAGAAGTTTATTCAAATAAAACTTAATTTTTAATTTTATTTTTTAAAAACCACGACGACCGCCAGGGACGGAACTCCCCCATTGACGACTACCGGGGATGCTCTTCTGGAACATACCAAAGCCTGATTGAAGATCAAACCTCATGGGAAGCAAGAAAAGGAGGAGAGGGAAAGATCCAACGGTCTGGATCTAGGTGATGACAGCTGGAGCAGGCTCTCCACCCCTTTCACCGTCGGGATTGCTCCGGTGATGGTGCTGGAGAAGAAAGAGGTGTTGGAGGTGACGGCGAGGCGGTCCAAGGATCCTGGAAGCTTGGGGATGCTGAGAGGATGATTTCCCCTCATCCAGTAGCAAGAATGGGGCCCCTCACTTTCTGCCTGATCGTATCTCATCGGAGCTCTGGCGATGGCGGTTGCAGGCAAGAACCAAGGCTCGATTCGAAGACCTGGTGGCTCTAGAAGCTTGGGGAAGGCCTGTAGATTGTTCCTCTGGGGCTGGAGCTTGCGGCGAGGAGCAGAGCGCTAGATCAAGTTATGCAGTGGTCTTCTTCTTCGGTGACGGTGGGCGCGACTCTGGCAATCCTCTTTTGGTGGTCGCCTCAGCGGTTGAAGCGAAGTCCAGAAAGGTGGCAAAGCAAGAGGAGGTCTATGGGGAGAGAATTGAGCACCTTGGTGAAAGGATCATGCCCTGGACTCGCACCCCTATCTAGGTCGCTGAAAAACGACGTCTACGAGGCCTGGAAACTCGATTCCGACCAGACAAAGCCTCTGGCTCAATTGGAATCACTCGGGGAAGGAAGAGGGAGGCCAGAGAAGCTATTGTTGAGGAAAATTGAGGTCAGAGGGATGCTTACCTGAGCTGGTAGTGAGGAGGGCCGCAGGAGTTCACTGGAGATCGCCGGAGCTCGCCTGAGATGGCTGAAAACTCTGATTTTCCTCCTCCTCGAGCCTCCTCTCTACTCCTGGATCACTCCTAGTTGCTTTGGTTGGGAGGAAAAAGCTTGGGGGGCTTTCCTCTCAAATTTTCCAACAACCCTTCTCACTTGCAAATGGGGGCTATTTATAGGCTTGCCATGGTGGTTATGGGTGGTTGTGATTAGTTAGAGGCTGTTGGATTAAGTGGGAAGTTGTTAGAATTTGTTAGATTAAGTGGGAAGTTGTTTAGAGTTTGTTAGATTAAGTAGGAAGTTGTTAGAGTTTGTTAGATTAAGTGGGAAGTTGTTAGAGTTTGTTTAAGTAGTTAGAGGTTGTTAAAGGTGGTTAGAGGTTGTTATGTTGGAGTGGAAGTTAGTTAGGTTGTTTAGTTTGTTACATGAGTTTGTTAGAGTAGTTGTTAGGGTTTGACATTAGGGTTTGGAGTTTGACTTATGATTTAGGGTTTGACTTAAGGTTTGACCTAGGGTTTAGGGTTTGGATTAGGGTTTAACCTAGGGTTTAGGATTTTTTTAGGGTTTAAGGTCCCACAACAAGCCTATGGGGTGTCTACAAATGCCACTCCCTGAGCGAGGTCGGAGGACGAATAGAAAAGAGATCGATGCTCAGGGTTAACATAGACACCCCACCCTTTCTTGCAAGGAAAAGAGATCAGGAGGAGGAGATCGCTGCTCGAAGTTGTCAAAGATGCCCTACCTGAAGCTACAAGAAAATGTTAGCTAATGGCAACCAGCTACCTATCGGTGAATGCTCCAGAAGTCCTGTCTTGTCTCCCTGAACGCCACAGTCGAAGCCAAAATCACAAAAGACAATATTAATGATAAATGCTGACAAGTTGACGACCAATCAGCTTTTAAAGGGCATGATTGGTTATCACACTTGCTGAGAAAAGCACCGGACAAGACTCACGGTGCTTGCCGACCGAAAAGTGACTGGTCACAGAAGTCATCCAGGTAGTTCAGGCTACCAACCCAAAAGGAGGGAAAGAACAAGATGAGTGGGGAATCCATCGGGCATCATAGGGATTGCCTGGGTAGTTTGGGATACCAGCTTAGGAGTGACTTGACACAAGATCCAAAGAAAACACCTGGTAAAAGAAGACAAAGTAGAAAAGTGAATCAACCAACCGAGAAGCAGTCAGTGCTGGTTCGGAAGAAGGACAACTGAACACATCATCCAAGAAGTAGGTGGTGATGGTTCGGAAACCTAGAAAGCGAACACGCCAACCAAGAGGTTGTCGGTGACGGTACAGAACGAGGATAAACGAACACATCAACCGAGAAGTAGGTGGTGATGGTTTGGAAATCCGAAAAGCGAACACGCCAAACTAGAGGTAGTCAGTGACAATCCAGAAGGAGGACTACCGAACACATGATCCAAGAAACAGGCGGTGATGGATCGGAAATTCAGAAAGCAAACACGCCAACGAAGAGAAAGTCGGTGATGGTTCTGAAGGAGGAAAAGTGAACACGCTAACCGAGAGGCAGTCAGTGACAGTCCAAAAGGAGGACAACCGAATACATCACCCGAGAAGCAAGCAGTGATGGTTCGGAAATCCAAAAAGCGAACACGCCAACCGAGAGGCAGTCGATGATGGTTCAGAGGGAGGACAACAAAACACATCATCCGAGAAGCAGGCGATGATGGTTCAGAAATCCGAAAAGTGAACACACCAACCAAGAGGCTGTCAGTGACGGTTCAGAAGGAGGATAAATGAACACATAATCCGAGAAGTAGGCGATGATGGTTCGAAAATCAGAAAAGCGAACACGCCAATCGAGAGGCAATCGGTGACGGTCCAAATAGAGGATAAACCAACACATCATCCAAGAAGCAAGCGGTGATGGTTCAAAAATCCGAAAAGTGAACACGCCAGCTGAGAGGCAATCGATGACGGTCCAGGAGGACAACTGAACACATCATCCTAGAAGCAAGCGGTGATGGTTTGAAAATTCGAAAAGCGAACACGCCAACCGAGAGGTAGTTGGTGACGGTCCGAAGGGAGGAAAACCGAACACATCATCCGAGAAGCAGCCGGTGATGGTTCAGAAATCTGAAAAGCAAACAAGCCAATCGAGACGCAGTCGGTGACGGTCCAGAAGGAGGACAACCGAACACAACATCCGAGAAGTAGGTGGTGATTGTTCAAAAATCCGAAAAGCGAACACGCCAGCCGAGAGGCAGTCGGTGACGGTTCAGAAGGCGGACAACTAAACATCATCCGAGAAGTAGGTGGTGATGGTTCGAAAATCCGAAAAGCAAACACGCCAACTGAGAGGCAGTTGATGACAGTTCAGTGGGAGGACAACCGAACACATCATCCGAGAAGCAGGCGGTGATGGTTCAGAAATCCGAAAAGGGAACATGCCAATCGAGAGGCTGTCAATGACGGTTCAGAAGGAGGATAAACGAACACATCATCCAAGAAGCAGGTGGTGATGGTTCAGAAATCTGAGAAGCGAACACGCCAACCGAGAGGCTGTCGATGACGGTCCAGAGGTAGGATAAACGAACGCATCAACCGAGAAGCAGGCGATGATGGTTTGGAAATTCGAAAAGCAAACACACCAACCGAGAGGCAGTCGGTGACAGTCTAGAGGGAGGACAACCGAACACATCATCCGAAAAGAAGTCGGTGATGGTTCGGAAATCCGAAAAGCAAACACGCCAACCGAGAGGTAGTCAGTGACGATCCAGAGGGAGGACAACCGAACACATCATCCGAGAAGCAGGTGGTGATGGTAAGGAAATCCGAAAAGCAAACACACCAACTGAGAGGTAGTCGATGACGATTCTGATGGAGGACAACCGAACACATCATCCGAGAAGTAGTCGATGATGGTTCCGAAATCCAAAAAGCGAAGCGCTAACTGATAGGTAGTCAGTGACGGTTCAGAAGGAGGACAACTGAACACATTATCCAAGAAGCAGGCGGTGATGGGGATGATGCAGGCGGTGATGGTTCAGAAATCCAAAAAGTGAACACACCAACCGAGAGGCAGTTGATGATGGTCTAGAGGGAGGACAACCGAACACATCATCTGAGAAGCAGGAGGTGATGGTTAGAAAATCTAAAAAGCGAACACGCCAACCGAGAGG
>JAMKQA010250078.1:0-12759 GCA_024699735.1 Posidonia australis | reverse complement strand
AAGAGTTCTAATCTGCGATAAAGACTTAGAGCTAGATGTCTCACCAGTAAATAAACTTTTAATCATAGACATAATGAAGAATAATAATATCCAAAGTGACCCGTCAACAGAAAGTTTGCTCAAAAACAAATCCCTAACGACAATCAGTCTAAACGGGAGACAATAGAGCACCTGTGACGAGAGGCTTCGAACCTTAAGATACTAAGATCCTCAAAATATGTAAAATCAAAATTTAAATCACTGGATAAACATGCATGGCTCTGATACCAAATCGGCAGGATCGATGCATGAGTAACTTAGATCAACATAATATTAATAAACAACATATATAATGCAAGATAACATAAGATAACAAGAGTTTACAGTATATGGATATCGGATAGTACTCAGAGTTAACAACTTTTATATATATATATATATGAGTTATTAGATAAATAGATATCCAATAGTCCAACAACCCAGCACAACAAATATAATAACTTTAATACAACTCTAGCACTCTTTCTCAAACTGGAACATATACATCTGCAAACCCCAGCTTGGTACATAAAGACTTAAACACTCCAACAGTCAATCTCTTTGTGAAGACATCAGCTAACTACTTAAAAGATTGAATGTAAGGAGTAGAAATAATCTCTTTCATCACTATATCCCGAACATAGTGACAGTCGACCTCGATTGCTTGGTGCGCTCATGGAAAGTGAGATTATTGACAATGAAGATAGTTGTTTGTATCACAGTGCATTGACATCAGCATCTCAGAAGACAAACAAAGCTCTAATAGAAGAAATCTGATCTACATTATCTCACATGCTATCTCTGCCATGGACCTATACTCTACACTAGATAGTGACACTACATTCTGCTTTTTACTGCGTCATGTAACAAGATTCCCTACTATATAGGTATAAAAGCTAGATGTTGACTTCCTATCTCCTCGATCTGTAACATATCTTGAATCTGAATACGTCATAATATTCACATGACCATTTTTTTACAGACCTCTGCCTAGAGCATTTTTGACATAGGAAAAAATCCGTAGAGCTTCGCTCTAGTATAATTTCCTAAGCTCATGCATAAACTGACTCAATAAGCCGACTACATAGGAAATATCTGACTGAGTCACTGTGAGATAGATAGACTTACCAATCAACCTCCTCTTGTGAAATATCTGACTGAATTTTTCAAATCATACTCTAGAACTTTGTTTTAGGCCATAAATGACCTTTTTTAGCTTACATACTCTATTCTCCTCCTGAGCAACATACCCTGGAGGTTTCTTCATAAGCACCGATTCTGTGAGATCGCCATATAAAAATGTATTCTTGACATCTAACTAACACAATTCCCAAAACTTGTTGATGACAATAAGCAGAACCACCCTGATAGAGTTGAGATGAGCAACTAGAGAGAATGGTTGATCATAATCAATCCCGTGTGTCTGAGTGAATCCTTGAGCTACCAATCTGACTTTGTAGCGGTCAATGGTGTCATCTGCTCTGTACTTAACAGTGTAAACCCAACAACAGGTGACTATATTAACTCCTACAGGACCGGTTCCCAACTCCTAAGTGCCACGGACTGCTAATACAGCTACCTTCTCGTCCATTGTTGTCTTTCATTATGGAAGTAGGAGTGGATAAAACCTTACCCATACCATTATCCTTTAAATTCTAACGGGTAACGGAACAGATATTGACCCGCATTTTCTAAGTTTCTACCCTTATCCACCTCATTATCCGTGATAGGATATAAAATGGATAAGGTAAACGAATGATTGGGTAGATTTATGGATTTTATGATAATGACACTGATAAAGCCTAAGATAGCTTTAAAAATCCAAATCCAGAGTTCAATTGGAACTTTAAAAAGTTGGTCTCCTAAACTAACTTTAAAATTTTGAATCCAAAATTAAATTGGTACCTATATTAAACGTTATGTGCACATACATTAGGAAAACAATCAAACCGTTTAGGATTTTATTAGGTTATAACATATAACTATATAACTATATAACTATATAACTATATATATATATATAATGTAAAATTATATTAATAGGATTTAGAATTTCTATAATGAAGATCTATATATTATATTTTATATTTATATAGTTAATGTAAAATTACTATAATAACCCTTATATAACAAGTAAACAGGTGACAGGTATATAATAACCTTTACCCGTACCGTATGAGACTGTGGGTAAAGCAGGTGACGGGTAAACGGAGAACGGGTTGAAAAATTGTTAACTCTTACTCTTATAAAACGGGACGGGCTGGGACGGGTTGCGGGTAAATACCCTCCCCGTTTACAGACTTAACCCCTAATCACAATAGACTCCATACTATTTACCATCCAAGAGACGATGGTTGCATCAACCGCAAACCAGTTATCGTATATGGTGTCCTTACTATCTAAAGGAGGTTTGGTTAGATGATTGATTTTACGATACACGATGATAAAAGTCTCAAAAATTTGTGCCCAAAGTAGATAATTTTTGTCATTTAATTTTTCAGATGTTCAATTTAGGTGTTTTACTAAAGATTCACGTGTAGCAGTGATAAACAGAAAAATATAAGATCAGATTTTGCAAGACAAGGAAAACACCTGATTTGACGAGTATACGACGAAAAAACAATCACAGACACCTACCAGAGACACCACGACACAATCCGAAGGCACAAACACGGGTAGATATTACTTATCCACACCTACACGAAGTGGAGAATAGACGGAGTGTAACATCTAGGCCTGATTATCCATTTTTATTATAAACCATGTAATTATTTGCATATTGTGTTTAATGGTTTATTAATGGATAATATGTTGTTTCTTGACTGTGTGTAGTTGTGGTAGGCTTTCTGTGCATCTGCCTGTGATTTGGGACCCATGTGGAGTCCGATTTGAGGATGCACAGTTATCTCGATTTGCGTGTCATTCTTCACTTTTTCTTTTCTTCCTCTTTTCTTGCTTTCTCTCGCGAGCCACGTCCTTCCACCACTGATTTCGTCTTCTTCTTCTTTCTCTTCTTCCACCCGTGCCACCAGCGACGGAGGCCCGTGCCTCCCGATCTCGTCCGACGAGATGGGTGGCCGACACCATGTGGATGGTGGCGGAGATAAGAGAGGGAGGCAGTGGGTAGATCAGAGGAAGTGTGCAGCGAGAAAGGAAAGGAAGAGAAGAAAGGGAGCTGAGGCACGCAAGTGGGAGGAGGTGGTGAGCCGTCCGTGCGTTCCGCCGGAGCTTGTGGAGGCTTGCCGGAGTGTGGTAAGGGTCGCCTGTGGCCTGAGTCAGGTACGCGATCCTTCTCCTCCTTTCGTTCTGTTTGTGGTTAACAGTAAGTTAAATGCATAAAAATCGTAATAAATGCATGAAAATTGTAGAAAATCATAATATGATTGGGAATGAGTTTTATGATGTATTTGTGTAAGGGTCATGCTAGTTTGTGTGGATTTTGGGAGTTTTGTGGAATTTTTGACTTAAATGTTTTAACATTTATTTCTGAGCATGATTCCTTTGCGAATTTATATCTTCCTGTGTGGTTGATGAAATCTTGATTGGTTTGAGGGATTTTGAAGTAGACTTGAGAGTCTACACCCCATGTTTTTATGTGAATTTATGGTGTTTATTTGGGGGGTCCGATTCTTACTCCCACTTGGGAGAGAAAATGAGGACGGTGGCTGTTGCAGAAAACGGTATGCCGTTTTTGGGTTCAGCATACCGTTTTGCTCCCAACGGTACCTCGCGTTTTTGGCCTTGGACGACCAGTGGATATCGGTCGACCGTTTTCCCAGAACCTGATAAATCTGACAGGGATTCGATATGTCGAAGAACTTCAGTATGCCGAATCAGGAGATTTCGGTATACCGAAATTCCCCTTCAGTATGCCGAATCAGGGGATTTCGACATACCGAATGGGAAAACGGTATGCCGATTTTGCCCTGTTTTGTTAAGTCTTTAATATGATTTTTAATGATATTAAATAGGTGTTTTGGCATGATGGATGTATGTGATTGGTGTTTGCTCCGTGTAATGACATGGAAACATGTGACACCCCAAACAATGGATTTGGGTGTGGTTTTGGGTTTTGACCCTACAAAAGAATAAAATGGAAAATGGATTTTAGAAAACTGGAAAGAGTTTTGGAACACTAATAATGTGTTAAGAAAAGATTGTGGTTCCGAACTTTGGGCCGGTGTAGGCTGAGTCTGGGTCTTTGAGCCTAGTTGTTCGGGTCACCGCGCTCCTCGTAGCAGTGTAGGTTGAGCCTGGGCCTTTGAGCCTAATTGTTCGGGTCACTGCCGGTGTAGGATGAGCTTGGGTAGTTGTACCTAGTTGTTCGGGTCACCGAGCTCGAAGCGGTGTAGGCTAAGTCTGGGTCATTGGACCTAGTTGTTCGAGTCACCGACTGGGGCGTCTTCCGAGACGTATCTCCGTGCTCCTGTGAGGAACAGGAAATGTGAGGCTTGTTGGTCGGGGCGGTGGCATCCCGCACGGAGAATCCCATCGCGGCAGTGCAGGATGGTTGGGGAAGGATGTCCTCACCTACTACTTGTGTGCCAGGTTACCCCTGATCAAGGTAACAACAGTAATGAAAGTGAAAATGATTAAGTAAGTGAAATGTGTGTGTGTAGTCACGATTGAACTTGTGAAATAGTCCTAGAATCCTGAAGAGAAATGATGATGTTTTAACCAGTTGTCAGCCAGTGTTTGTGTTTTGGTTTTGAGTCCAATGGGGCAGTGCGTTTTAGGCTGGATCTGGTTAGAATGTGTGTTTTGGGAAGAATCCCCAATATTGGAAAATGGAATTGTTTTGAAAAAAGAAAATGAATTCCAAAAGGGTTTTTAAAGGAATGTTTTGTAAGAAAAGAGTTTGATTTTGGGATTGAATTCCCAAGTGATTATTTAATAAAAGAGAATGATTTTCAAAGGAGAGAACCAAGTTTTGCAAAATTATAGGAAACAGGTTTCTTTTAGTTTTACCGAGTTTTCTTTGTGGTTGTGTGTTTTGGAGGCGCGTACTGGGTGACTTAGATGTCACTCATGCGTGCTGTTTGGTTTTCAGGTGCAGACCGCGTACATCCAGTTTTAAATCAAGAACAAAGAAGCCTATGTTCTAAAATTACTAGTGAAATGAATGTCAATGTGGATGAACATATGAGTTCATCAGGACACTTTTGTGGAAATACTCCAAGCTTATAGAGTAACAATGACACAGATAATCATAACACACAACCAAGATTTTAAATATCGATTTCGTGTCGAACTTCGGTAAGTTGAAAAATAAATACGTGTCGATAAAATGTCGATAAGTCAGTATCGTATCAATGGAAACATAGTAAAAAAAATCACATTTGTTTAAAAAATTTTCATGTCAGTATCGTGTCGAAATCATGTCGGTAAATTAAAAATAAGACACGTGTTGATGAAATTTTGATGACACGCATCGACATTTGGTACTATACGTACAACCATCAGACAACAATGATGGTAGCATTGGAGATGCAACCCCAACTACAATAGAGAAGTCACAAAAGCCAAAGCTCAATTAACTCATTTACAAGAGAACATACCTTCACACATGCTACACAAGATGAAGATCATAGAGCTCGAGTAGAAATTCATTATCAACAAAGAAGTCATCATAGTTAACAATTAGATGAAGCCTCTTAGAACAGTCATATAAAAGAATCTTTATTAAACTTGCTTGTATTTATGATCCCACAGATCATTATGATTATAGCTCTTATAGAAGTGATTTTATTGAATAAATAGACTATAATATGGAAAGTGACTAGACAAGAATAACATCTTCTTATGTTCTAAGTAACCAAACTGGATGGGATATGAGCTCGTTCTTTGATTATACACCTCCTCTAACACAATATCAAGAGTAACCACTTGAATATCCTCTTAGTCAATCTTACATCCCTCAATAGCCTCAAAAAATTCTTCAATCAATATTTATTCTACAATATCCATTAATGAGATTCTTGATACAACTGTCAATGTCATAGTATCATCAATGCAATTGCCTTGAAGAATACCAAACATGTTTCGATCATATGTCTTAGAACAATTACATGTTGTACAAAGAATCCCAAATTCGATAACAAATTCATCATGAACACAACATGATTAAACAGCAATAAGAAAATTTTGATAAACCAATGTAATCTTTATGGTATTAAACATATATAAGGTAACTGTTAGAGTTATTCTCTAGATAGTGGGTTAATGGATATCCATTAACCCACTTATACCATAATCCCATATTTATATGTAACTTAAGCCCTCTAATGAAATATGGTTTTCTTTTCTCTCAACATGGTATCTAGAGCATAGGTTTCCTTTCCTCTCTCAAAAACAACAAAAAAAAAAAACCTAAATCTACCCGTCGTCGACCACTGCAGAGCCGTTTCCAGCGAACCGCCGGCAACTTCCGGCCATCCAGCGGCACAACCGACTTCATCTCCCTTCCGCGCCGACTCCTCCTCCGGTCCAATCCCAGCCCGTCGCCGGCAGGCACTGTTCCGCCACACAACCCTCCTCTTGCAGCTGCCGCCGGCCACTGTCCAGCAGCTAGAGTCGCCAGCAGCCCTCCCACGGGATCACCAGCCCATGTGGTCTGGTCGGTGATGCCCGTATGTCATTCCTTCGTCTGTGTATGGGCAGTCCAACCCTCTGGTGAAGTGATTTGAGTGTGTTTGGCCATGTTTTAGGCCTCCTTCACGTCTCCGGACTCTATTTTTTTGATGGATACATCAGATCCACCACGTTGGTGAGCAATTTTTTTTCAACATTCTTGTGTGCATCATTTGTTTTGTTCCCTTTGTCAGTATGGCATCTCGTGATCTATTGATGAAAGGACTCAGTAGTACCTCAGAAAAACACTCGGACCCCAATTATCTCCTGTGGTCCCAGAGTTTTGACACGTTCATGTTGACTCACAAGAAATTGAAACATCTTACTCATCCACCACCTGATGTCAAGTCTGATTCGTATGAAGATTGGTTGGCTGATGATACTGCTGCGATCACATGGATGGCGAATAGTATGGAGCCTGCAGTTGCTCGTGGCGTCCTTTCTCTTCGACCAGCCAAGAACAGTTGGGATACCCTTCGGTCGACATATGGTCATGAAAAAAACATCTCCAGGGTTTGTGAAATATATGAGCAGTTATTTATCCTGAGACAGGGTGACAAGTCTGTCCAAGATCTGTTTACTACTCTGCAGGCTCTTCTAAAAGAATTGAAGGTCCATCAGCCCTTGACACCTTACATCACTCGTCAGAGCAGGTACCGTGAAGAGCTAGCAGTGACCGTGTTTCTCACTGCCCTCAACCCTGATATTAGTTCTTAGGTCCATGGTCAAGTATTAGCTGCCGATACTCTACCAGATCTCCGGACAACCTTTGGCAAGGTCCTCCGAGTTTCTACGGTAGCCTCCTCTACAGTTTCTGAGTCCTCTGCCTTAACTGCCACTAGGGGACGTGGTCATGGTGGCTCCCGTGGTTGGGGCCGCTCTGATGGTGGTAGTCGTCACAAGTGTACACATTGTGGCAAGTCTGGACATCGCATTGAAAGATGATGGGATTTACATGACCGTCCATCCTCCTCGTCTGCACATGTCACTACTACCTCTACTCCAGCTCAGTCCACTAGTGAGGAACTGACTGTTACCATCTCACAGGCAGATTATGACAGGTTTCTACAGCTTCAGGCCACTGATTCCACAGCCACTGCCTCCTATTCCACTTCTGCAGGTACTAGTGCTTTCTTGGCCTCCCGGGAACCCTCCTAGATAATTGATTCTGGGGCTTCTTCCCATATGTTAGGTACAAAACATTTGTTTCACCGTCTGTCCCAATTATCTGATATTAAATCTGTCGCAATTGCTGATGGTAGGTCGTGTTTAGTATCTGGAGAAGGAACTGTGCAAGCTTCTTCCCAACTGCATCTTGATAAAGTCCTTTATGTTCCTACCTTTCCTGTAAATCTTTTGTCCATCAGTGTTATTACCAAACAGCTTTGTTGTAGTGTGACTTTTTTTCCTTTCCATTGTACCTTTCAGGATTTACAGACGGGGAAGAGGATTGGTTTGAGCCGTGAACATGGCAATGGCGTGTACATACTGGTCCGTGATGACATCCCTCAAGGATTAGCGTCTGTTGCTTCTACTTCTGAGCCGTCTTCTCTGTGACAATACCGTTTGGGCCATCCTTCTCACCGCCGTCTTCAGCAGGCTTTGCCATGAGTAACAGTGTCACCTTTTGATTGTGAGTCGTGTCAGTTAGGAAAGCATCATCGTGCTTCCTTCAAGTCGTTGCGTCTAGTGCCTAATTCCACCTTGTTTGCATTAGTGTATTGTGATATCTGGAGTCCCTCCAGAGTTGAGTCTGTAACAGGTCATTGTTATTATGTTTCGTTTATTGACGATTTTTCCAGAGTGTCGTGGATATATCTGTTGAAAGATCGTGGTTCTATATTTGATGTACTAAAATCCTTTATTTCAAAAATAAAAACTCAGTTTGGAGTTACTATCAAATGTTTACGTACTAATAATGCTCTGCAATTTGTTCAACACAGAGTTCACTCTTTTTGTACATCTCTTGGTATTCTGCATCAGACTACCTGTCCTCACACCTCTCAGCAAAATGGGGTGACAGAAAGAAAACATAGGCACCTTCTTGATGTTGCTCACACCATTATGCTCCACATGAAGGTGCCCAAATATCTGTGGTCTAATGCGATTCTTACCACGACATATCTCATTAACAAGATGCCCTCCGCTCTTCTTGGCGAGCCATTCCTATTACACGTCTCCAGTAAGATACTAGTCTGTTTTCTTTGCCTCACAGAGTTTTTGGGTGTACAACTTTTGTCCAGGATCTTTCTCCTGGCCTTGACAAACTGTCTTCTCGGGCCATTAAGTGTGTATTTGTAGGGTATTTCAGAACTCAACGAGGATACCGGTGCTTTCACCCCCCCACTGGTAAGTATTATGTTTCGGTTGATGTCACCTTTTTCGATACAAGGCCCGACTAATCGCTCGGGGATTCACACAGATGTATGGGCTTGATTATGATCAGACCAAAACCCCAGTCGTCCGTCTTAATTCTATCAGGATTGTTCTCTCTGTGGCTATCAACCACTCCTGGGATATTTGTCAGCTAGATGTCAAAAACGCCTTCTTGTATGGTGATCTCTCAGAAACAGTTCTTATGGAGCAACCTCCAGGGTATGTTGCTCAGGGGGAGAACAGGGTATGCAGACTCAAGAAGGCGATCTATGGCCTAAAGCAAAGTCTCAGAGTATGGTTTGAAAAATTCAGCAAAGTTGTGATGCAAGTAGAATTCCAACAATGTGTTGTAGATCACTCAGTCTTCTACAGGCAATATGCGCAGGGGTGTGTGATTCTTGTGGTCTATGTAGATATTCTGGTGACAGGCAGTGATCAGGACGGCATCAAGGAGGTAAAAGATCATTTGACAGCTCACTTTGCAATCAAGGATCTGGGAAAACCAAGGTACTTTCTTGGAATCAAGTTCGCTTATGCAAAGGGAAGAACTATGCTATCTCAAAGAAAGTATGCTCTTGATCTCCTTCAAGAAACAGGTCTCTCGGGATGCAAACCACAAAGCACACCTGTTGATCAGTCACCATTGTTTTGGGATACCCATTCTAAACCATTAAAAGATCCAGGTCAGTACAGGAGATTGATCGACAAACTCATTTACTTGACTGTGACTCGGCCAGATGTTTCATATGCTGTGGGTCTTCTTAGCCAGTTTATGCATGAGCCAAGGGAAGTACACTGGAATGGAGCCCTACGAGTTCTTGCCTATGTAAAAAGTTCTCCAGGAAAGGATTTGAACTATGGTAAAAATGGTCATGTCAATGTGGTGGCATACTCAGATTCAGGCTATGCAGGAGACAGAAGGGATCGGAAGTCTACTTCCGATTTTTGTACCTATGTAAGAGGGAATCTGGTTACATGAAGGAGCAAGAAGCAAAATGTTGTATCTCGTTCCAGTGTAGAGACAGAATATAGATCGATGGCACAGACTACATGCGAGATGGTGTGGGTCCAGTCCTTCCTGTTTGAGTTGGGATTTGCACCAAAGACACCCATGCCGATGTTCTGCGACAACCAGGTTGCTATCTTCATTGCCAACAATCCCACTTTCCATGAACGCACCAAGCACATTGAGGTGGACTGCCACTTTGTGAGAGATATGGTGTTAAAAGGAACTATCTCTACTCCGCATACGAGTTCATCTGAGCAGTTGACTGATATCTTTACTAAAGGCTTGAATTGTAGTGTGTTTGGCTCCTTAAGTACCAAACTGGGCTTACTCGATGTATATGCTCCAGCTTAAGGGGGAGTGTTAGAGTTGTTCTCTAGATAGTGGATTAATGGATATCCATTAACCCACTTATACCATATTCCCCTATTTATATGTAACTTAAGCCCTCTAATGAAATATGGTTTTCTTTTCTCTCAACAGTAACTTTTATAAGCACCTTTGTTTTAAACATTTCTTTAACATTTTTACGTATTATTTATGTTTCAGAATATTTATATTGAGTTCATCCAGTATATTTTAATGTGATACATATTAAGGAAGTTGATCTAAGTAATTTAAGATGTAGATTATTACTTACTTTAGTTTTTCTTAGAGTTTCAAATCAAAATTCAAAGTTTTTTTATCATTTCCATGGACATTCATAAATGTAACATGTTTCCATCAACATTTCCACCGATATTTGATATGTTTCCTATTTTTTTTGAATCGAAGTCTGACACAAACTCGACATTTTAAACTATGCCAAGCAATTAAAAAAAATACTTGACTAAATGATAACCAATTTGCAAATTCAAAAGAGTTTTACGTTCTTAAATTATATGACATTAATAAAGTCAACTACCTTCTTTTATTTGAGGTAATTCATTTCTATGTGTTTTGACTATTCATTATTTTTCACAATTTGGTGTCATAAATTTTTTTCCCCAGCTACCTATTTGATTTTTGGGGACTTTAAACATCTGTACACACATAGCACGTATTTGGCTAGTATTAAAGAAAGATCGCATAAAGCATAAATCCACAAAATCCTTTTCTTCTTTTCTCTTTTTGTTTGTCATTGGATTTTATCTTCGAAGTAAAAAAAATGGAAAACCATAACAATATTACTTACCGTAATCATCTGTTTTAGAGAGGCTGACGGAAGATAGCTGACCTCAAGAACAAGGGAAGAAAAACACAAAAGACACTCATGAATTGGTATCAGACGCCCAAAATACTCCAGTGACACTACCCATCTTATCAGTCAACGACAACAATATTCCTTTCTGCTCCTCACCACATAGCCAACGTGGCCAACAAAAGATATCCTCAAAAATCATCCCTGTACATGACTGTTTTTCCTGTAGACAAGCCAGTGGCATGTGCTATCTGAACTCCTTCCCATAGGCCAAGCAATATGGAAGGAGCCCAGCATCAGACTCAAGCAGTAGTAAAAGATACTCTCCTCCAGTACAGGCCTCTCGTTAACAGCCCTGCAGAACAAACAGATGATATTGGCAACCCTATCCATCACTTCCTCCTATTTGTGAGGAGTCTTTCCTGTTCCAGTAATCACATGAAGCACTTGACTGTTAGCCAGGATTTGAATTTCCTGATGGCTCTAAGGAATGCATAAGGCAACTAACATCCATCTTTTTGCCTCTTAAAGCAGTGAGCACTGAGCACACTTGAAAGAGTTGCAGCCATCAGTGGCACACATATCAGGCCACCCTTGCCATCATGTCCATAATTTTGAGCACCATAACATATAGCTAAAGGGCCTCCACTAGTACAAATGAAATTAGAAAAACCAAATGCTCCTGGCACCATGGTGTCAAATTTCGATCCGTGTCGGCGAAATTGGCAGGTATGTCGCGACTTACCTTATGTCGGACGATATTTCGAAAGATGTCGATCGTATCGGTGGGATGTCGGTGGGTGCTTGATACTTTTTTACTCAAACGCCTGATACGCCTTCCCTGCAAGTCGACAAAGACCTCTGCTTCAGCCACTCCCGTGATCTACTCTATCGACACCCGTGATCTGCATGCTCGGTCTTTAAAATCAGCAGCCAGTCGATCCACCGATCTCCAGACTCCAAGACTCCAACCTGCTCCGCAAGTTGCCCCGAGTCCTTCGTCCCCAGCCCGTCGTCGTCCCGAGCCCGTCGTCCCCAGCCCGTCGTCGTCCCCAGCCCGTCGTCCGCAACCAGGAGTCTTCGCCGATCTCTCTGCATCTCGCCGATCTCGTCCGCAACCAGGTGTCTTCGCCAATCTCTCTGCATCTCGCCGATCTCGTCCGCAACAGGTGTTTTTTTTTTGGGTAAAGACAAATACAGTACAAATATGCCTGACTTTATTATGCCTGACTTTATTATTAAGTCTGTACTATACAAATATGAGATATATGCCTGACTTTATTATTCATTATCACATGAGAAATATATGATGATAATATTATTATTAAATTTAATAAAATAGATTATATTACATTCTATTTAATATATGGCATGTGAATATTATTATTATTAAGTTTTTTAAAATATATGACATTCTGTTTAAGATATGCATGTGAATATTATTATTATTAAGTTTTATTATTTTTAATATATGACATTCTCTTTTTTTTGTCCTTTCTTGTAAAATAGGTTTTAATAATAGTTATTAACTTATGTTATGTTATTAAGT
>JAMKQA010250074.1:0-11333 GCA_024699735.1 Posidonia australis | reverse complement strand
CACGGGGCAAACAACATTCACATAAACCCACCATACCATAACAACCACTTAACATTCATTAAAAATCACCTTTTAACCTTTAAAAGTCAGGGCAAAAACGACATACCGAATTTTCAATTCGGTATACCGAATTTTCCTATTTCGGTATGCTGAAACCCCCTATTTCGGTCGACTGGAAGATTTCGGTCTATCGAAACCTTATGTTCTGGCTTAATCTGCTAGGATTTCGGCATACCGAATAAATTCGGAATACCGAATTCCTCGTAGACAGGACACACTCTGTTCCGCAACTACGGAAATCGTCCAAAGTGGGAGTACCGATCGGACCCCCCAAACATATACCATAAATTTCCATAAAATCATGAGGTGTAGACCCTCAAGTCTACTACAAAACCCTCAAATCATTCATGATTTCATCAACCACACAAGAAGATATAAATTCGTAAAGGAAACATGTTCAGAATGGAACCTTAAAACATTTAAGGTATAACTCCTCAAAACTCCCAAAATTCACACAATCTAGCATAATCCTTACACGAATACATCATTGAACTCATTTCCATCATTCCAACTATTTTTCTACAATTTTCCATGCATTTCTCACAATTTTCATGCAATTAATCCTACTGTTAACAAAACAGCAGACGGAGGAAAGGGATGGGGTCGCGTACCTCCGATAGCGCCCTAGTGGCCCCTCCCACACTCCGGCGAGGCTTCTCCCACCGACGGACGACGCCAATACTCCTTCCTCAGCTACACGCACGCCGTTCTTCCTTTCCCTCTTCCTCCTCGCAACACGGCTCTCTCGAACATGCTTGCCTCCACCTCTCCCTCTTATCTCCTCCTCCTCCCGCATCAAGCCAGCCACCCATCGCGTCGGAGACGACGGCGAAGCACGGGATGCTGGTGGTAGTGGCACGGGCTGGTGGAGGGTTTCTGGGTAAGAATACAAGTGTCGCTCGGGCTCGTGAATGAGAGAAGAGGAAAAGAAAGAAAAGAGGAAAGAACGAGCACGCAAATCGAGGCAACTGTGCATCCTCAAATCGGACTCCACATGGATTCCAAATCACAAGCAGATGCACAGAGAGCCAACCGCAACCCCACACAACCAAGAAACAACAGATTACCCATTAATAAACCATAATACACAATATTGCAAATAATTACATGGTTTACAATAAAATGGGTAATCAAGCCCAGTCACACAGATACAATCTCTCAGGCCGAGTATGAACAATTCCAATAGCTAAAGGTCACTGATTCTATCGCCACTGCCTCTCATCCTCTTTCCAAAGGTACTAACGCTTTCCTCGTATCTAGGAATCCCTCCTAGATTATTGATTCTGGTGTTTCTTCCCATATGTCAGTTACAAAAACTCATTGTGCATGCCTATCCAACTTTTCTATATTCATTCTGTAACCATTGTTGATAGTCAATCTTGTCTTATTACTAGAGAAGGGATTATGCAAGCCTTTTCCTAGCTTCTCCTTAATAAAGTCTTATATGTACCTAATTTTTCTATTAATCTCCTTTCAATTAGTACCATTACAAAACAATTACTTCGTTATGTAACATTTTTTCCTTTTCGCTGCATGTTTCAAGATTTGCAGACAGGAAGAAAGATTGATTTAGACTGTGAACGAGGAAATAAGGTGTAGCTACTGGACAATAACGATATACCACGACGATTAGTATCTGTAGCATTTGCCTCTGAGTCGTCTATTTTGTGACACTACGAGTTAGGTCATTCATCTCACAAAAAGTTGCAATAAGCCTTACCTTAGATCTTTGTTTCCCTATTTAATTGTGAGTCTTGTCAATTGAGTAATCACCATCGCACTTCCTTTAAGCATTTACGTCTTGTGTCGAGTCTTTCTTTGTTTAAGTTAATCTACAATGATATCTAGGTCCTATCAGAGTTTCATCTGTATTTAATCATCGTTACTACGTTGTTTTCATTGATGACTTTTCACGAATATCTTGGGTGTACTTGCTTTAAAATCGTGATCAGATTTATGATATACTCAAGTCTTTTATTTTAGAAATAAAAAATCAATTTGATGTAACTTTAACATGTCTGCGAACTGATAATGCTCTTGAATTTGTTCAATCCAGAGTTGAGTCTTACTGTGCCTCTTTAGGTATTATACATCAGACTACATGTCTACATGTCCTCACACCTCTCGACAAAATAGGATTGTTGAGCGCAAACATCGACATATCTTGGATGTTACTCGCACCGTCATGATCCATATGTAAGTTTCAAACACCTTTGGTCCGATACTGCCCTCACTACTACTTATCTTATAAATAAAATGTCCTCTATTCCTTTAGCTAGTGAAGTCCCACTTCGGCGTCTTCGACCAGACGTTAATCTGTTTATTGAAACCCTTCAAGTTTTTGGATATTTTGTCTTTGTTCAAGATCTTTCTCCTGAACTTGTTAAACTGTCTCTCAGATCAATCAAGTGCATTTTTGTTGGATATTCTAAAACTCAAAAAGGTTACCGATGTTTCCATCCTTCTACAAGACGATATTTTGTATTTACTGATGTCATCTTTTTTGAATCCTAAAGTTATTCTGATAGTTCCACACCGAATGTCGACTGTCTTCCTCTCCCGTCTATTATTGAACCGACTACCACTAGTCACCAGCAGCCTTCCATTGTCAATAAGGAGACACCTCCTCCTTTATTGGTATATTGTCGCCGCAAGCAGCCACCAATGCCTCCAATGACAGAACCATCTTATTCTATAAATACTAATCCTTCTTCAAATGATTCTTATCTTTATATTGTCCTTCATTACTTATCTGATCTCTCATTTTGTTTCTTATTACTCCCTTCACCTTCATTTCCAAAGTTTTGTCTTGTCTCTCTCCTTTGAATCTATTCCCAGCAATCATCAAAAGGCACTACTACTTCCCTAATGGAAAACAACCATAGATGAAAAGATAACTATTCTTACAACTGGTGGTACTTGAGGGTTAATGACCTGTCCTGTCAAAGCCATCGTAGTCACCTATAGATGGGTATACAAAGTCAAATACTAGGCAGACGACACAATTAACCGATACAAAGTTCGTTTGGTTGCTCAAAAATTCACTTAGACATATGATATTGACTACGGCGAGACCTCTTTCCTTGTTACTCATCTCAACTCCATCCAGGTAATTCTGTCCATTGTTGTCAACAATTCTTGGAAAATATGGCAATTGGATGTTAAAAATAGTTTCTCTAACAAATACTATACTTATAAAGTAACCTCCAGGATATGTTGCTCGAGAAGAGGATCACGTATGCAGACTGAAGAAAGCAATTTATGATATAAAACAGAGTCTGCATGTCTGGTTGAAAAATTCAGTCAAATAATTATTACGGGGGGATTTTTACAGATGTGTAGTTAATCATTCTGTCTTCTACAGAAAGATTGCCAGTGAGTATGTACTTTTTACAGTTTATGTTGATGATATCTTGATGACAAGCAAGGATGCAAAGGACATTTAAGAAATAAAGGAACATCTTGGGACACACTTTGTCACTAAAGACATAAGAAAACTAAGATATTTTCTGAGTATTAAGTTTACCTATGCAAATGGCATAGTGTCACTCTTTTAAAGAAAGTATGTCATCGACCTCCGTCAGGATACAAGACTTTTAAGGTACGGGTCAGAAAGAACTCCAATTGAACAAACGCCAACCTTTTAGGACACCACTTTAGAACTACTAGAGGATCTTGGTCAATACAGAAGACTAATCGGAAAACTTACATATTTGATAGTGACTCAGCCAGATATCTCTCATGCAATCAATCTACTAAATCAGTTCATACATGAACCCAAAAAGATACACTAAACTGGAGCCTTACGTGTTCTTGCCTTTGTCAAGGATGCTTCAAGAAAAGACTTAATTTACAGAAGGAATGGTCATATGTAGATTAAGGCCTACTCAGATTCAAGGTATATAGGAGATCGACGAGATAAAAAGTCTACATCAAACTTCTATACATATGTAGGAGGCAATCTTGTCACCTGACGCAGCAAAAAGTAAAATGTAGTATCTCAATCTAATGTTGAGCTAGAGTACAAATCCATAAGTCAGACAGCTTGTGAGATGATGTAGATCAAGTCACCCTTATTGGATGCATTGTGACAATCAAACTGCCATATTTATGACCAATAATCTCACTTTTTATGAACGTACAAAGTACATAAAAGTTGACTGTTATTATGTACAGGATATGGTAATGAAAAGAGTTATCTCAACGTCCTACGCTTAATTATTGGAACAACTTGCTGATATCTTCAATAAAGATTTGAGTGTAGGTATTTTTGAATCCTCTACGTACCAAGCTGGACATAATAGACATGTACGCTCCTACTTGAGGAGTGTTAAAGAATTATACTATGTATTAGGACTTAGTAGGTATCCAAGTTACTAGATATCTATTTATCTTAGGATTTTTATCATACCTTATATATGTGATTACAGTCCATGAATGAAATGAAACCTTTTGCTTCTTTCCTCTAATCCAAACAAAACTTTGAAAAGAATTCAGATATTTTGTAAATAAATTAAAAAATAAGGAAAATAATAAGAAGTTGAAAAAAAGAAAATATTTTCAAAATTTTGCAGAAAATCAGAAATAATATTAAATGTATATATTATTAAATAAAATATATCAAAAAATTGTAAAAATATAGAAATTTTAAAAAATAAGGAAACATATTTTAAATGCATGAGTATTTGTTTTATATAATTAAATTCATTTAACTTTTTATTTTCAGCCTTCACAACTTGTTAGTGGAGAAGGCAAGAGAATGATTATTGTCATTGATCAACTCTAAGTACATATATATAATGATAATGGTATCCACAGAGTAAACGGATATCCATATAACCACTACACAATAACCCATATACTAACTCTAACAAAAACTCTAACACTCCTCCTCAAACTGGAGCATATAAATTCACTAAGCCCAGCTTGTTACAAAAAGATTTAAAAAGACCAACAGCTACAGCTTTGGTGAACGTATTTGCAAATTGAGTAGAGGAAGTGGTAAAGGGAGGTGATTAGGCCATCTGTGATTGCATTTCGTACAAAGTGATAGTCCACCTCAATGTGTTTGGTTCTTTCATGAAACACTTGGTTATTTGCAATGTATATGGCTACCTGATTATCACAGAACATAGACATGGCTTTCTTATGAGGGAAACCAATCTTAGTCATGAGAGATCTGATCCATATCATTTCACATGTTGTTTGTGCCATAACTTTATACTCTACTTCGGCACTTGACCAGGAGACAACATTTTGTTTCGACACTTGACCAGGAGACAACATTTTATTTCTTACTTCACCAGGTAACCAGATTGCCTCCCACAAATGTGCAATATTCTGAAGTTGATTTTCTATCACCTCGGTCACCAGCATATCTAGAGTCAGAATAGCCATGAACATCTAGATACCTATGGTAACTGTACTTAAGACATTGGCCAAAAGACCCCTTTAAGTATAATAAGATCTGCAATGATGCCTTCCAGTGTACCTCCCTAGGCTGGTGCATAAACTGACTAACCAGACCAACTGCAAAGGTAATATCTGACTGAGTCACTGTAAGATATATCAGTTTCCCAACCAACCACCTATATCGTCCTGCATCATCAAGTATCTCGAAAGATGTGTCTCATAAATCTAGATTAGAACCAGCTAGAGAACTGGATAGTTTACACCCAAGCATGCCTATCTCCATTAGTAGATTAAGTACATACTTCCATTGAGATAAGAAGACTTCATCTTTAGCATGAGCAATTTCTATTCCCAAAAAGTACCTAGGTCTTCCCAAATCCTTTGTCACAAAGTGTTTCTTAAGAAAAGCTCTGCTTTCATCAATTCCCATCCTGTCGCTACCAGTAACTAGAATATTATCTACATAAACGGCCAAAATAACACAACCTGTAACGCTCCGCCTAATAAAGACTGAATGATCAGAATTGCATCTTTGAAAGCCAAACTTCGTTACAATGGTGCTGAATTTAGTAATCCATGCTCGCAGACTCTGCTTGAGACCATATATTGCTTTGTTCAGTCTGCATACACATGACTCCCTTTAAGCAACAAACCCAGGAGATTGCTCCAGAAAGACTTCCTCAAGCAGATCACCATATAGAAAAACATTCTTGACATCCAATTGATACATTGGCCACCGCTGATTGACTACCACAGAAAAGAGAATACGAATGGAATTGAGGCGAGCAACAGGGGAGAAGTATTTAACGTAGCGATCAACTGTGCCATCAGAGTTGTATTTAATGGTGAACACCCAGCGACAGCTAACAATTTCCGTATCAACAGGTGGTATAACAAGATCCCAGGTCTTACGAGACTGTAGGGCAGACATTTCTTCATCCATAGCTACTTTCCATTCTGATATTTGCAACACCTCCTGATACCTCCTGAGTATAGAAATAGATGGCAAGGACAAAGCAAAGATCCCATACATAGGATATAAATGATCATAGGCAACAAAATTAGAGATGGAATGTGCAGTACCACGAGTATCTTTCGACGAGCAATCAGAAAATCAAAATTAGAGACAGGCGTAGAAGAGGAAATGGGAGCAGAGAAGGCTGGACCTGCATCAATGGAAGCAGACTGGTCGTGGCCTTGAACTAATGGCAGTAACTGTTGCCGCGGTCGTCGAGTGTAAACCTACAAAGGAGGAGCAGTAGGAGGTGCAACGACAGAATGAGGAGTAGACTCTGAAACAGGGATATCTAGTGGTAGAGGAAGTGAGGGTGAAGATCCAAAAGACGAAAAAGAAGTATCTTCAAAGAAAGTGACATCCACAGAAATAAAATACTTGCGACTTACTGGATCAAAACAGCGATACTACTTTTGAGTCCAAGAATATCCAACAAACATGCACTAAATGGACCCAGGAGAGCTTATCAAGACCCAGACGAGTGTCTTGTATAAAGCAAACACCCCCAAAAACCTTTGGTGGGAGAGGAAAAAAGAATTTCTAGGGAAACAAAAGAGAGTAAGGAATGTAACCATAAACAGAGGAAGGCATTCGATTGATGAGATGACATGCTGTAAGCATGGTTCCAAACATTGATTTCGTATCGAACTTCGATTCAACAAAAATAGGAAACGTGTCAGACATCGATGGAAATACGGTAAATTGACGGAAATTCATGGAAATAATAAAAAAACTTTGAATTTTGCTTTAAAACTTTAGAATAAGTTAAAGTACACAATAGTCTACATTTAAGATTGCTTAGATTAACTTTTTAAATATGTATCATAGTGAAATACACTATATGGATTTAATACAAATATTTTGAATCATAAATAATATATAAAAATGAGTAATAAATGTTTAAAAACAAAATTACTCATAAAAGTTACCACATATATACTTAATACCAGAAAGAATATCTTGGTTCATCAATATTTTGTTGTTTTTCAGCTATGTTGTAGACACGATGAATTTGCTATCGAATTTGGGACTCCCTCTGCAATACATATTTGTTCCAAGACATGTGGCTATAATATATTTGGTATTCCATAATATAATAATGATAATCTGATATTAGCAGTTGAATCAGAAATCTTATAAGTAGATACTGTGCAATAAGTACTTGTTAAGTCTGCTGGGGGAAGCAATCTTGACTTGGAAGACCTTGATAAGGTTGTTGCTCATATTCTGTTTGTGGTGGTACATAGTTGAAGATAGAGCTCATATCCCATTCACTTTGTTGGTTTGAGATATAAGAAGATGAAGTTCTCGTCCATCCACTTTCAAATGTATAATCTGATTGCTCATAAGAAAGATATCCATAAGAACTGTAGTCATAAAGGCCAGTAGGATCATGGATATTCAGAGAATCAAATGACTCTAATAAACTTCCCCTAGTATGACTACTCCAAGAATCTGAATCTTGTGTTGTATCTTCACGAGGTTTTCTTTTATAATGATACGGCAAAGGATCAGGTCTTGATGGTTGTCGAGCTCCATTATGTTCATCTTGTGTGGCATGTGTGAATTCATCTTCTCCTGTGAATAGACTAAGCGGCCTTTGACTTTCTCCTTGTAGGTCTTCAATTCCAGGTTGAGTTGCATTTCCACTGTCACCACCTTCATCATCATCTGATGGTTGTGAGGTATCATTTGTATCACTCTTACCACCTAAATTTGGAGTTCTACTACGAGAATGTTCCGATTAACTATAATGTATTCTTCAACATTAATGCTCATTTTAGCAGCAATTCTTGAACTTGGTCTACCTTGTTCTTCATCTAGTACTGATTGTCCATTTTCTTGCAACCACTCTAGTATAAGATCCTCATCTTCGTCCTCATTGTATATATATGCCAAATCAATTGAGTCGAAGTGATCATTATCTTCTCCTTCTCTGATATATTTTATTCTCAGCCTCACGTTATAGTGTACAAACACAAGATCATTTAATCTTTGAGTTTCCAATCTGTTTCTTCTTTTTGTATGGATAAGATTAAATGAGCTCTAATTTCTTTTACATCCTGAAATTGAGGCAGTTTGAGATAAAATCTTTATTGCAATTTTTCTTAAATTTGGAGCATCTGTTCCTTTCAGTATCTACCATTCACCTGAAATATGATATTAAATTATTAATATATTATTCATATTATGATGTAATGTTATGAAATAAAATAAATAATATACAAATCCTTACTTAGAGACATCGAAGTACGACCATGAATCGCTTGAGGGTCTCCAAATCCAAACATTTGGTTCCTAAAGTATTTAATTTCATTCAACGCTTCTATTTGAATGTCCACATTTGACTCCAATTTCTTTATTACCAATCTCATAAAAGATAGTAAATCAGTACGATTCCCGAGATCATGATCGTATTGGTACTGCAGATTCAGATAGTATGCTACATTGATTAAAAAAAGTAATTAAACAACCAATTATAATGTAAATATAATTACGACAAAGATAAATATATATATTAAACTACTTACCAGCTTCATGTAAAGGGTGAAGAAGCATGTTGGACCATCTTTCTTCAATAATCTTCAAGTATCCTTTGGATGATCTGTATGCTGCATCTTTTACAGCATCTTTCATCAACTTCATTGCCTCATAAAAGAAACCCATTGTAAGTTTCATATCACCAGCTACCAAGCAAAGAACTTTTGAAACCGACTTCATTATGCTTACTACCTTTCGAGCATCTTCTCAAAAAGACTGACTATTAATTATAGAATTTATTTTCCTACCAATTGGAGTATCACTCTCATGATATTTATACCAGACTTGTGAATTAAACATGTACTTTAGTCCGCTCCTTTTATCAATTATCGATTGGAGAGCAATGTAATTTATTGCAAATCAAGTAACCCCAGACCGAATCAAGTCACGACCATAACACTCAAGTGACCTCATAAAGGCCAATAGGTAGGAGTGATTGTAAATAAAATTTGTTACAACTTTGCTTCTCTAAGAGTTTTCTTCACCAACTTTGTCCTACCAAAATCCTTGAGTATCAAATTAATACACTGAGCAGCACATGGTGTCCAATAGATAGGATACTTAGACATAATTTTTTCACCGATGTTTTTGAAATTACTACCATTATCGGTGACAATCTGAACCACATTTGACAATCACACTTGCTTAATGACTTCCATTATTTGTTTATAGAGATATCTATAATCTCCGATAACATCAAAAGCATCAGTGGACTTTAAAAAAATTGTGCGGCCATCACAGTAGACCATGAAGTTGATAATCTGTTTCCTGGTAGTGCTTGTCCAACCATCACACAAAATAGTGATCCCATAGGTTGACCATTGTCGTTTCAAGTTATCAATGTAGCTTTCTAATTCCTCCTTTTCTGATTTAAGATACTTGCTCATTATATCATAATCAGTTGGTGTTTTTACTCCCGTACCTTCTTTGGCCGTTACATCAAGCATATGTTGTAGATACGGTCATTTTGTAGTATTCGCTGGAATAGCATTAAAAAAAATGTATTTGGCCACAATTTGACCAACTTTTTCTTTAACATTTCTAAACATGTCTTTGATAGTCTTCTGCTTCGACTTTTCAGTTCTACATATTGCTGAATCTGAACTATCATACCTTTGACTATATGTTCTAAACATTACTGCAATGTCTTTACCCTTATCTTTCTGTACACTGCCACTACCACTTCCTCTAACAATTTCAGAATCATGGAATCTCTGAATTTGCTCTCTATGCCATTCTTCATTTCTTGATTCCATTATAGTTCTCCTATACATGTCTCTCTCATCTTGAGTTTGACAATCTAGAGGATACACTGTATCATCATTTAAATCTGGTACAATAATAAACTCACGCTCTCCTTCATCAAACAGAATCTTCTTAAATCTTTCATCTTTTTTCGTCTTATCACTTTTTTTGGATTTTGTGTCCTTTAATAACTCTCTCATCTGATCACGAACAAGAGTTGAGCATGACTTACACCTACTGACGTTACTATATCGACCGACAAGACGTAGCTTTAATCTTATAATACCCCCAATCATCATTCTTTTTCCACAGTATTTACATTATGTTTTCTGTCTGTCATTGTTGACAGCATGACCATGCAACCATCCTGGATCTTCAGATCTAGTAACTCTCTTCTCATTGTCACTTCCATTACTTTGAGATCTATCAGAACTCAACGTTACGAAGACTAAAAATAAAAAATTAAGCAAATATTAAAAATATGTTTCTTTAGTTTTAAAATTTTCTATGATTTTTACAATTTTTTTAGATATTTTATTTAATAATTTGTAATTTAATATTATTTTTTATTTTCTACAAAATTTCAAAAAATATCTTTATTTTTTTCAACTTTTTACTATTTTCCTCATTTCTTTGCTTAAAATTGAAATATCTGAATGTTTTTCAAAATTTTCAATATTACCCAGATTTTTTTAATTATTTATAAAATATTATGAGTTTCTGTTTTCTTTTTAAGTTATAAATATTTTACTGATTTTTTATTTCCTGATTTTTAATGATTTTATAGAATTTTTAAGTTAGATTTTACCTTTATTAGTTTAGATTTATCATTTTTAGGTTAGATCTATCGTGTTATTACCATTAAAATACAAAATATAACATAAACAAAAAATAAAATACAAAAGCATAAAAATAAAACATGAAACCATATGGATATAGAAAAGATGATGAATATAAAAGCAATGAATATAAAGACAGATAAATAAAATACTGATAAATAAAACATAACTTTAAAAATAAAAACAGAAAAATAAAACTAATGTAAACCATAGCAATGAAC
>JAMKQA010250072.1:0-14529 GCA_024699735.1 Posidonia australis | reverse complement strand
CTAGATGGAGGGGACGAAACGAGCAACCCTCCCCCCCCCCCCCCACTAGGTTTCACGAGATCGCCAGATCCGTCACGGGCGTGGAGAAGATGGGAAAAAGGCACGGCACAGCTGGCTCCTAACCGAGTCCAAGCCCAAGCCCAAAGTTGGTCCACCACAAACACAAGTCCCAATGCAGAACCAACCCATTAGCCAAAGAAAACACACCACAGGGGAGAAACCAGGGGCACAAAACATAGAAGGAGCCCACAGCCAACAAACACAAACTGGATTTACCATTAATAAACCATACACAAATAATTACAAGAAATTCCATGGTTTATATTAAATGGAAAAAACCAGGCACAGATGTTACATTCCTGGTCTTCCAGGAATAGTCTTCGTCCTCTTTCTCATTACTCCTTTAAGTCTGGAGGAGATCCGAATCACAGATTCTTGGTCCCCTCAGGACCAGCCTTTGTCCTTTTGCTCGCGACTCCTTTAAGTCTAGAGGAGATTTGAGTCGTTGATTCCTGACCTCCAAGAACAGTTCTTTATCTCTTTTCTCGTGACTCTTTTAAGTCCAAAGGAGATTCGAGTCATTGATTCCTGGCCTCCAAGAACAGTTCTTTATCCCTTTTCTCGTGACCCTTTTAAGTCTAAAGGAGTTCCGAGTCGCTGATTTCAGACATCCAGGAACAGCTCTTTATTCCTTTTCTCGTGTCTCCTTTAAGTCCGGAGGAGATCCGAGTCGCTGATTCCTGGTCCCCTAGGAACAGCTCTTTATCCTTTTGCTCGTAACTCCTTCAAAGTCCAGAGGAGTTTTGAGTCGCTGATTCTTGGTCCTCCAGAACACCTTTGTCCTTCTGCTCGCGACTCCTTCAAGTCCGGAGGAGTTCTGAGTCGCTGATTCCTGGTCCCTTAGGAACAACCTTTATCCTTTTTTCTCGTGACTCATTTAAGTTCGGAGGAGATTCGAGTTGCTGATTCCTAGTCCCCAAGGAACAACTCTTTATCCTTTTGCTTATGACTCCTTTATGTCTGGAGGAGTTCCGAGTCACTGATTCCTGGTCCTCCAAGAATAGCCTTCGTCCTCTTTCTCGTGACTCCTTTAAGTCCGGAGGAGATCCGAGTCGCTGATTCTTGGTCCCCTCAGGAATAACCATTGTCCTTTTGCTCGCAACTCCTTTAAGTCTAGAGGAGATCCGAGTCGTTGATTCTTGGCCTCTAATTACAGCTCTTTATCCCTTTTCTCGTGACTCTTTTAAGTCCGAAGGAGTTCCAAGTCGTTGATTCCTGACCTCCAGGAACAGCTCTTTATTCCCTTTCTCATGTCTCCTTTAAGTCCGAAGGAGATCCGAGTCATTGATTCCTGGTCCCCCAGGAACAACTCTTTATCCTTTTGCTCGTGACTCCTTTAATGTCTAGAGGAGTTCCGAGTCGCTAATTCTTGGTCCTCCAGGAACAACCTTTGTCCTTCTGCTCGCGACTCGTTTAAGTCCAGAGGAGTTCTGAGTCGCTGATTCTTGGTCCCTGAGAAACATCCTTTATCCTTTTTTCTCGTGACTCCTTTAAGTCCGGAGGAGATCCGAGTTGCTGATTCCTGGTCCCTCAGGAACAGCTCTTTATCCTTTTGCTTGTGACTCCTTTAAGTCTGGAGGAGTTCCGAGTCACTGATTCCTAGTCCTCTAGGAATAGCTTTCGTCCTCTTTCTCGTGACTCCTTTAAGTCTGGAGGAGATTTGAGTCGCTAATTCTTGGTCCCCTCAGGAACAACCATTGTCCGTTTGCTCGTGACTCCTTTAAGTCTAGAGGAGATCCGAGTCGTTGATTCCTGGCCTCTAAGAGCAACTCTTTATCCCTTTTTTCGTGACTCTTTTAAGTCCGAAGGAGTTCTGAGTCGCTGATTCTGGCCTCTAGGAACAGCTCTTTATCCCTTTTCTCATGACTCCTTTAAGTCTAAGGGAGATCCGAGAAGCTGATTCTTGGCCTCCAAGAACAACTTTTGTCCCTTTCTCGTAACTCCTTTAAGTCCGGAGGAGTTCCGAGTCACTGATTCCTGGCCTCCAAGAACAACCCTTTGTCCCTTTTCTCGTGTCTCCTTTAAGTCCGGAGGATAACCGAGTAGCTGATTCCTGGCCTCCAAGAACAGCTTTTGTCCCTTTCCCGCGACTCCTTTAACTTTATCCCTTTTCTCATGACTCCTTTAATTCCGAAGGAGATCCGAGTCACTGATTCCTGGCCTCCAGGAACAACTTTTGTCCCTTTCCCGTGACTCCTTTAAGTCTAGAGGAGATTCGAGTCGCTGATTCTTGGCCTCTAGGAATAGCCTTTTTGTCCCTTTTTCGCGACTCCTTTAAGTCTAGAGGAGTCCCGAGTCGCTGATTCCTGGTCCCTAGGAACAGCTTTTGTCCCTTTCTCACGACTCCTTTAAGTTCAAAGGAGATTCAAGTCGCTGATCCCTAGCCTCCTAGGAACAACTCTTTATCTTTTTGCTCGTGACTCCTTTAAGTCCAGAGGAGTTTCGAATCGCTGATTCTTGGCCTCTAGGAATAGTTCGTTATCCCTTTTTCTCGTGACTCCTTTAAGTCCGAAGGAGTTCCGAGTCACTGATTCCTGGTCCCCCAGGAACATCCTTTCCCTTTTTTCGTAACTCCTTTAAGTCCGGAGGAGTTCTGAGTTGCTGATTCCCGACCTCCACGAACAACTCTTTATTCCTTTTCTCATGTCTCCTTTAAGTTTGGAGGAGATCCAAGTCGCTGATTCTTGGTCCCCTAGGAACAACTTTTGTCCCTTTCTCGTGACTCCTTTAAGTCCGGAGGAGATCCGAGTTGCTGATTTTTGGTGCCCCAGGAATAGCTTTTGTCCATTTCTTGCTACTCCTTTAAGTCTGGAGGATATCCGAGTCGCTGATTCCTGACCTCCAAGAACAGCTCTTTATCCCTTTTCTAGTGTGTCCTTTAAGTCCGGAGGAGATCCGAGTCGCTGATTTCTGGCCTCTAGTAACAACTTTATTCTCTTTCTCGCGATTCCTTTAAGTCTGGAAGAGATCCGAGTCGTTGATTCCTGGTCCCCTAGGAACAACCTTTATCCTTTTTCTCGTGACTCCTTCAAGTGTGAAGGAGATCCGAATTGTTGATTCCTAGTTCCCTAGGAACAACCTTTCTTCCTTTTGCTCGTGAATCCTTTAAGTCCGGAGGAGTTCCGAGTCGCTGATTCCTGGTCACCCTAGGAACAACCTTTGTCCCTTTTCTCGTGACTCTTTTAAGTCCAGAGGAGATCCGAGTTGCTGATTCCTGGTTCCCCAGGAAGAACCTTTCTTCCTTTTCTCGTGACTCTTTTAAGTCCAGAGGAGATCTGAGTCGCTGATTCCAGTTCCCTAGGAACAGCCTTTGTCCCTTTTTTCGTGACTCCTTTAAGTTCGGAGGAGATCCAAATTGCTGATTCCTGGTTCCCCAAGAACAACCTTTCTTCCTTTTCTCGTGATTCCTTTAAGTCTAGAGGAGATACGAGTTGTCGTTTTCTTGTATCTGAGGACCAACCCCTTATCCTAAGCTGATAACCCTAACTATCCGACGATGGGTCTGTCAACTCATCACAGGGCTGATAACCCTAACTATCCGGTACGAGTCCGTTAACCTGTCATTAGGCAGATAACCTTGTGTGCTCAGGCAGTGAGCATGTTAGCTTTATTTAGCAGTCTCCTTCCTGTTTGAATGACTATGATTGATAGAGAATTGCCACTGCTGTAACATGTGCTCAATTGTTTCAGACTGTTGCCCTTTTTGCCTGCCGACTTGGCGTTGGGGCCCACCCAGTTAACAGTCAGGGATACCATTTTGTTGTCTTAACCTAGACAAACGAAGCCATCCTAGGTTTCAGTACCTGGTAAGGCAGAATCCTAATTGCCCTGTTGGGACTTGTTCAAAGCAAACAAGTGCCATTTCCTTTTTTTCCTAGACCTAGCGAGGTCTAGATGATCTCATCCTAGGTTCGCCCCAGATGGATGAATCTTGATGCCCTTATCCTTGGGCTGATAGCCCTAACTATCCAGTGCTGAGTCCGTCAACTCCTCATCGGGTTGATAGCCCTAACTATCCGATGCTGAGTCTGTCAACTCATTATTAGGCTGATACCCGAACTGTCCGGTCGGTAGGTCTGTCAACTTATCATGCCTTGTCCTTTAGCTTGCAAGTTTGATAGTCTTATCTAATGCCCCTTCTCTTGAACTGATACCCCGAACTATCCGATTAACAATCGTCGTATTGTCAGGAGCAGGCTGATACCCCCAGACTATCTGGTTGACACCAATCATCAGTCTATCCCTCGGTCGGCAAGTCCGACATCTTGCCATGCATCCTCTTGGGCCGAAAGGTCCGCCATTCGCCAGGTTTGCCCCGGTCAATAAGTCTGATTGACTTGCCCAGGCACACCTCGGCATGAGTCGGGAAATCCCTCACGCTCCTCTCCGAGAGCTGAGCTACCTACTCATTTTTAGCATCTTCCTCATGCATTACTTAGCATTAGGGTCATCCTTTGCATCAACATTATGCATGGGCCATGAGTGATGACTTTTCGGTGCATCTGCCGAATAAGTGGCTCACGGCCCCACAACAAATACTACTCTCCCGTGGACTCAAGTGGGGTGTCTTGTCAACCCTGAGCATCGGTCTCGATTCCCACAACCTCGCTTAGGGAGGGGCATCTGTAGACACCCCAATTTTGAAGTCACTTGGCAGCAGGCTCCTTTGAATGATGCTCTGGTTGCGACTACCAAAACCCTAACCTACTCAAGCCCAATCAAGCCCACACTAACCCACTCTGACCCAATTAAACATGAAACTAAACAAATCAAATAAAATCCACTTAAAATAAGATTAATAAAACAAAAATCCTAATTCAGGTCAAAATGAAATTAAATTCACATAAAATCCAATAAAAACCCTAACTAATCAAATAAAAACCCTAATTAAGTAAAATGAAATTAAATCAACTTAAATACATTTAAAACCCACTTAAAATCAAATAAAAACCCTAATTAATCAAATAAAAACCCTAATTAAGTAAAATGAAATTAAATCCACTTAAATCCATTTAAAGTCCACTTAAAATCAATAAAAATCCTAATTAATCAAACAAAAACCCTAAATAAACATAAACCCTAATTAAAACACAAAAACCCTAAATTAAAACCATAAACCCTAATTAAACCCAAATTCCAAATTGAAATCCAAAACCCTAAATCTAAATGATTAAAATCATAAAAATAAATTAAAAACCCTAAAACTAATCAAAACCCAAATTAAACATTAATCACAAATTTAATTAAAATCACAAGACATAAAAAGCCTAAATTAAGATTCAAAACCCTAATTTAAAAAACTTAAAGCCAAAACCCTAAAAGTCCCTAAAAAAATCATAAAATAAAAACCCTAAGCTAATTAAAACCCTAATTAAATCCTAAATCACAAAATTAAGGAATTAAGTTAAACCTATCAAGCCCAATTAAAAACCTAAAATTAGAACCCTAACAAATCCTAAAAATTCCAAAATAAAAACCAAAAGAAAAAAACATTAACGAAAAATCAAAACCCTAAGTCCATTAAGCCCAACACTATTTCATTCAAAAATGTAATTCAAAACATTAGAAAAGTCAAAAAAAATTCCAACGACCCTAATTTTCCAGCGACAACTCCGGCGAGCAATCCTGAAGAATCTGGAGTAGATCTCAACCTTTATGATCCTTGGCCAACTTCCTCCGACCCACGCGCGTGATCCAACGAGCCCTAGTGGTTGAGGAGGAGTATCAACGACTCCGGAGAGCCTCGTCGGGGTATAAAGGCCCCTGCCGTCGGCGACCTGTGAAAAAGAAGAAGACCTTCAATCCACGAGCCTCCCTTCCAGCAATCGAAAGCCTTTCTCCCGTAACCACCAACTCGCTAAGGCATCCAATCTCAAGTTCTCAATCCAGTAGCCACCTTCCCAGCAACTAGGGCCACCGGAGCATCGCTGGAACGCCACCGCTGCCACTGAAGATCGCCGGAGAGGACATTTCACCCACCAGCTACCCCTCTTCTTCCTCTGTTCATTTCTAAGCATGCCCCTTAGGACCTTCTAGGCCCTTGGAACGTGCCATGAGGGACCAACGCTCCTCGCACACCGACACCGGCGAGGCTCTAAGCCTCCTAACCTCAGGTGCGGCTCCCGTATGCCTCTCTTCTCTCCTCCTCCTTTGGTTTACCTCCGCTCCAGAGAAGCCCGCCTTCGACGCCCGATCCATTGCTCCGTCGCTGTCATCACAATCCAGCCGCGTTTGCCATTTGATGTCGAAGATGCCCTTGAGCGCACGAGGCCACCTCACTCCGCGTCGATGACCCAAGAACCTCGGCATACCTCCCAGGAGCGCTCCCATGCTGCTGCACCCTACCCAACCTCCGTAGCAACCCAACCACCTTCGTCGTTCCCGTCGCCGGAGACGAAGGTGGGAGGAGCGTTTCGAAGCACCTCAGAACTCGCCACTGCCTCTCTAGAGACTCGGCCTGGCTCCCTGGAGCTTTAACGCTTTCTCTGCGTCGTTCCAGCCCTCGGAGCACCACCGCGTCGCGCCGTCATCATCTCCGTTGCCGTTCGGGGCACCTCGCCGGAGCGTGAGGTTGGGGGGGGGGGGGGGAGCCTCAATCCTCCTTAGCCTTGCCCAACCATCCTGAGAAGATCGCCGTGCCACCACGAAGCTTCCCCAGCAGTTGTGGGCCCCCTTCAGTCGTGTCACCGTCGAAGTCACACTGGAGGGATCGTTGGAGGGAAAACGTCGGCGATCCTCCGACGATCTTCGAATGAACATATTTTGGGCCCAAGGCCATTAGTTTAGGTTTATTACTTTTAAGTCCTCAGTTTAATACATTTACATCCTTTTTTATTGCATATGGGTCCAAACATTTACATTTTAGTCCCTATGGTTTATTTTTTAATTCATAACACATTAATGCATGTTTTTTTATCACATCTAGGTCCCTGGAACATGATTTCTTTACATTTAGGTCCAGAACATTTGCATTTATCCCCTGAAGCTTTTTTAAAATAAGTTTTCTGTGTGAAATTTGCATTCTAAACCCTGAAGATTATAAAAATTACACTGATCATCATTAAAATTGAGTTTTATCACATTTAAGTCTTGAACATATACATTTAGCCCCCTGGAATCTCTAAGATGATTTTTTATGGGAAATTTGCAGTCTGAGTCCTAAGATATTTAAAAATCACACTGATTACTATTAAAATGGAATTTTCTTTACAGTCTGGTCCTAGACTTTTGCATTAAGCCTCTAGAACTTTAAAAAATGAGTTTTCCTAACACATTTTGCATCCTAGACCTCAGGAAACATCATAATTGCACTGACTAGTAAAAAATCCCACTTTTTTCACATTAAGGTCTTAAAATTTTGCATAAAAGTCCCTGGATTCACATTAAATCTTTCTTGAGCACATACAATTTGCATATAGGCCCTTAAATTATTTCTAAATCCATCATTTAGCGCTTTAAATGTTTTCTTGCATATTTTGGGACATTTTTTATCCATTGCATCTCATATTTTGCATTTAATCATTGATTCCATTCAAAAATCATGTTTTTACTGAGATTTGATCCATAGTTTCACATTTTGGTCACATTAGCACTTATGTGTGAAATTTGCACTTTAGACCGTGACTTTTCAGGAAATTATCCAAGTGCAATTTTTACATCCCAGAGCCACAATGACATTGGACCCATCATTTGCATGTTAGAATAGGGGTCATGATCTTGTTTTTCATCTAGATTCCCATTCCTTTTTGTGAATTTTGCATTTTGGTTCTTGTGTTTGTCCTTTATTGTGTTTACATCATTTTATTGATTTCTCCTCCATGTTTCTTGCAAATAACATTTTCTAGACATTTGGCACACATTTTTACATAGTTTAGACCATGCATCACTCTCATGCAAGCATTTATCACATCTAGCCAAGGAAATGACCAAATTGCCCCTGTGTCTCCAATTCATGAGCATGCACCTCAATTTGTGCACTCAATCTTGCATAGTCCTTGTCTAAGCCATCCTTTAGAATTTTTGCACATTTAGACACTTATCCATGCATTTCATATCACTTTCTCCTCACATTGTATCCCTTTTTAACGGGCCGGCATTCCATGCCTTTCCTTCGTGGATTTCTTTCTTCATTTTGTCCTTAGAGTTTCTTATCCATTATCTGATTTGATTGGCTTTAATCCTAGATTTCAGATTTGATTTGGATTTCATCGCCCAAGGGTGTACATTAATAGGCCTGAAGGCCGATATTGACCCCACCATAGATTATTTTTCTCCTTTTTGATGTTCACGACTTTTTCATGATTCTGAGGACTTGGGTTGACTCCATTTTTACTCTTTTGACATCATTATGATTTTTCCAGGCATTCCTTAGAAAAATCTTGTCATTTCATGTGATTTTCTGTGATTTTGTCAATTCATGTGGATTTCTCCATGGTTTTCGCACATCGTCTTGCACATCCATCCAGTCTTGTCATGGTGTACATATTAGCATGATTAGAGCATGATTCAGGTTTAGCAAACATCCATCTAGCCTTTAGCAAGCAATTAGACTAGAAAGACCGAGTTTCTCGGGCATACGGGGGTGCCTAACACCTTCCTCGTGCGTAATAGGAATCCTTACCCATCATCTGGTTAGCAGATATCCAGCCTTCACATCTGCACTTCAGGCATTCATCTTTTTGTGGTTTTCCTTGTCTTTCCCTTAAAAGACTAGGTGGCGACTCCTTTTCTTTTTCTTTTATCTTTCCTTGCGCCTTCGCCATCTTGGCATGGCTGTGATCTCCTTCCCTTTGGCGGGACTCTGAGCCGGGATCCCTAGGTCGGCACGGTCACACACGAGGATACATCTTTGTCTAACGCCCCATCGGTGACCCAAACAACTAGATACAACGACCCAAGCTCAGCCTATACCGTTGGTGACCCGATCAACTAGGTACAATAACCTAGGCTCGGCCTACACTGTCATGAGCTCGGTGACTCGAACAACTAGGTTCAACGACCCAAGCTCAGCCTACACTGTTTCAAGCTCGGCAACCATAGTTGTGTCTGGCAACTGGTTTCATTGGAGCCTTATACTTTTATCACGCTGTCGACACCAACCCCCATGGTTCCTTAACACATTATTAGTGTTTCATTTTCAAAACTCTTTAAGTTTTTCTTTTCAAAGCCATTTCCATTTCATTCTTTTTCATTGTAGGAATTTGTTTTCCATGCAATACTTGACCCTCCATTGGGGTCCCAACTCAATTCATGAAAAGTCATGCTTTAAAATTCACAAATTGGGTCTCATGCCCAAAACTACACACAATCAACCATTTTCTCCATTTATAGGGTATAAAATCCAAAACCATTCCCAAATTTACTTATTTGGGTTTCACATTCCTTCATGCCTTCTACTTGGGAAAAACATCAATAACACATGCTTTACATACACTTAAAACCATTTATCCTTCATTTATATTCACATTTGCATATCTCAGGGTCACGGTAAAATCGGTAGATCGATTTTAGGTTCTGTATACCGAAATCTCCTGATTCAGTATACCGAAACTCCCTATTTCGATCAATTGGAAGATTTTGGTCTACTGAAACCAAGGATCTTGGCTTAATCTATCGGCATACTGAATTCAATTCGGCATACTAAAATTCCCACAACCAAGGCACTCTCTTGTTTCGATCGACGAAATTGTCAGAAGTGGGAGCCTCCGTCAGACCCCCCAAACACACACCATAAAATGCAAGTAATTCATGGGGTGTAGACCCTCAAGTCTACTTCAAAACCGCTCAAACCATTCATGACTTCATTAACTACACAATCCACACAAAAATCACAAAGGGATGAAGCTCAAAAACGACTACTATAGCCCTCATCCCAAAAACTTGTATATACCTACAAATTTCTCATCCTAACCATATGATATCTATGTTTTCATGCATTTCAACTCATTCTCAGCAATTTTCCTATTTTTCAACGACTTTACATGCATTTTTTCCGTCATTTCATGCATTTCTCTCACTTAATCCAACCACAACGGAAACGAGGAGGAACAGGGGTCGCGTACCTGGTTCAGTCTTTCGGCGACCCTCCTACACTCCGACAAGCCTCCTCGCGCCCCAGCAAAGCTTCCTCCTCTAGCAAACTTCACAAACCACCTCCTCCTCGGTCGCGCGTCGCTCCTCCTTCTCTTCTCCTCTCTCAGTCGCCCTTTCCTCTCCTCGCTTGCCACTGCCTCCCTTTATCCTCTTCTCCATCCACGTCGCGCTGGCCATCCATCGTGTCAAAAGAGATGGAGAAGGGAAGGAAGGAGACGAGGATGGTGCAGGCTCGTGAGAGAGAGAGAGAGGGAGAGAAAAGAAAAAAAAGGAGAGAAAAAAGAAGAAAAGATAGGTACGCAAACCAAGACGACTGTGCATCCTCAAACCAGACTCCACATGGGTCCCAAATCACAAGCAGGTGCACAGAAAGCCAACAACAAACTCACACATCCAAGAAACAATAGATTATCTATTAATAAATCATTTAAACAATATTACAATTAATTACATAGTTTACAATTAAAAATGAATAATTAGGCCTAGATGTCACAGAATGAGATCACAAATATTCCTACCTTGAACAAAGCTAGCCTGCTCCTGACTAATAAGCTTAGGAAGAAAATGGATCAATCTATTATTAATAATCTTAGAGCAAACTTTAGAAGCAACATTACCCACACTAATAGGCCGGAATTGAGCAAAAGATATTGGATGTTCAACTTTAGGGATTAAACAAATCATGGAAGCGTCGAAACTACGATGCATAAGACCCCCTACAAAAAAATATTTGACCAAAGCAAATAGATCAGCCTTTATAATGTCCCAAGCAATAAGGTAGAAAGGCAAAGAGAATCAATCTAGACCAGCAGCCGCCGAAGTAGGCATAGAAAGCAAGGTTTGATGAATTTCCTCCAAAGTAGGGATGTTGGACAAGAAGTTACAGTCTTCGTCTGTCATCACTGTGGGAAAGCAATGTAATATAGAATCCTCCATATGAGAACCCTCAAAAGAGAAAAGATTTTAGAAAAAATGTATACCACAATCTTGAATAGCAACAATATCCTCATTCCAGTCCCTATTACCATTCTTGATAGCATGAATAGTGTTTCTCACCCTTCCTTGTTTCACGTAATTGTGGAAAAATCTGGTATTTTTATCACCTTCTTTCAACAATCGAAAATGAACTTTTTAGCACCAAAAGTTCTCCTGAATAAGGGTCTTTTCTAGCTCCTGTTTTGCAACAATAACCTGTTGCCTATGGTCTTCCTCATTTGATGAGTCAATATCAGCCTATAACATCGCCAAATGCTTTTTTGCCTTTTTAATCCTCTCAAAAATATTCCCAAACTGATTTTTATTCCATAGCCTTAAGTCCCCTTTTAGGCATTTTGTTTTCAGAAACCATCTGTAAGACATATCTCCTTCATCCTCCATTTCCTTCTCCCCAGAAGATTTAATGATCTGCAAACGCCTATCATCTTGCAACCAAACATTGAGGAATTTGAAGGGATTGGGACCAGTTTCCTTAGGCAATGAAAGTTGCAACAATAAAGGTGCATGATCTGAATGCAACCGGGCTAAATGAGAAACTCTAACTATCAAATCATCACAAGCATTATTAATCAAGCATCTGTCCAACCGAGCCAAAATCCTATCTCCACCCTATTGGTTATTACACCACGTGAAAGGGGTTTCCATGCAGCCAGTATCAAAGAGCATGTAGGAACGTAGACAATCTCTAAATTCCTCAATATATAACTGCTTGGGGAACCTCCTTCCTTTCTTCTCAGATGTAAACAAAATTGTGTTGAAGTCCCCTATCGCAAACCAAGGAGCACCCTCTACCATGCTAACCAAGGACTCCAGAGTATCCCAGAGACTTCTACGAGAAACACCATTGTAGCTAGCTTAAACAAAGGAAAAGAACAGTCGTTTCCCCACTTCCTCTTCAAATACAGAAACAGTAAAAGATTAGGAGCATTTATGAACCACTTCAAGACATAAATAGAAGAAGAGTAAAACAACCATATCTTGCCTCCCTCCTCCTCATTGGAATCTAACTGATCAAAACCCAAACTCATTTTCAAGTAAGCTCATTTACCCATAGATATAAAAGGTTCTAAGACAGCCATCAAAGTAGGTTATAAGCACCAACCAAAAATTTCAAGCACTTCATAGTAGGCTTGTTACCGACCCCTCTAGCATTCCAAATGATGTTCCTCATTACAAAGGAGATCAAAAGCATTGGAAGACCTCTAGATAAAGACTTACTTCTCGTAACAGGTCCTATATGTGTGCCACAACCTTCATTCGTGCCCGCTGCATGTGTGCCTTCACTAGCATACCCCTACTGTAAGAGAGATGGTCTTTGAAAAACCTCCTTTACAGATATATCATTATGGTCTTGGATTGTAAGAACGTCCTTGAGTGCCAATATCCTCCCAATTGCATTTTGCATCTTCTTAGGCTTCTTTTTAGCTTACCCATCAGCTTGCCTCGCACCTTTATAGTTATGAGTCCCTCCATTGTCCCTGACGACCCTCTTGCTGTTTGGATTCTGCCCACAACTGTCATAGGAATGACCTCTTTTCCTACAGCTATGGCAAAACACAGGCATATTCTTCAGAACCATAGGTTGGAAGTTCCCTTTACTCTAAGTCTCGGCAAAGATATCAAGAGGATAGGTTTTAGATAAATCCATTTCCACACAAAACCTGGCACATACTACTGTCGTCTGGGTATATGTCGGTGTTGCAATCATCAAGAGCGACCCATAAATCTTTGCCACAGATCTAATAAACCTCGGCTTATAATAACATTGTGGTAGTGCTGGAAGAGAGACCCATACCGGAGCAATTGTACTCTCAGTGCCTGGTCTGAACCATGGAGACCACCGAAACACCTTGAACACCTGCCCTTTCATCACCCATTTCTCCCTCGTTTACACCTTTAAGAATTCAGATTCAGCTTGGAACCGAACAAGAAGATGACGGCGATCCACCACTGTAATTGACACCGCACCATGAACGCCTCAGTTAGATAGCCCACGTTGCACCTCCACCGAAGGAAGATGTTGCGCGTAAAACTGGAAGATCAAGGCATGTTTATACGACACCGATATTCTAGCAATCTCTATGTTGGATAGGATGATTGCAGCTTCTCAAACTTAGTAGTGTCCTCACGAAATGGAATGTCATCTTGGACCCCCTTCTCCCGAACAATATTTGAGAAAGATTGCCCCTTAGAAGAAACCCCTCATGGCTCAGCCACCAGAGGAACCATATCGAAAAAACAAAACCCACCACTAATAGAAGAATTCTCGAGTGAACCAACACCTTCTGCTTACAAGACGTTGCAACACTTGAAACCCTAATCTGCAGAAGACTCCACAATGCAATTCTCCTCCTGTAAGAGACCCTAGAAGGGAAGGTCGATCACGCCACATACGAGAATCATATTCGTGGATACGTCAAAAGTAGACACTCTGCCCAAGAAACCCAACGACGTATCCTATTTCCTATAAAAGATAGATGCATTTTTCTCTTTTCTGCCTACAGGCTACAACTATATGAATAGAGAGACAAAATATATTCCAACTAGTGTGGGTTGAGTGAAGCTCTGGGCACCATGAGTGAGCATAGTTGTCTGTCCTACATGCATCATATAACTTTCAGTCTTCTGGCCCATTTATGTTATTATGCAAGAACGGTAGGGGACTACAAGCTCTAGCAAGGTAACTGAATGGATATTCAATAGACAATATAGGAGCCAAGGATAGATAGGAAGGCTCCTCTGCATAAAAACTCAAGAGAGAGAGGATGTGGGTTGATCCCTAATCTTTCTTCCTGTGTATATTTTTACAAAATAAGGCAGACATTGTCAATATCTTCAATGTTTTGTTTTCTTCAAATGACCCAGAGTTTCTGTCATCAGTAAACCAGACTTTTATTGCATTAATTCCTAAAAAGTTGGGATCCATTAGGATTCAGGACTACAGGCCTATTAGTCTACTCAATAGTATCTACAAAATTATTTCTAAGACACTGGTCTCTAGGCTGAACCCTGTTCTAAATTCTGTCTTGGATGCATCTCAATGTGCATTCCTTAATGGCAGGTCTATTGGGGACTGTTTCCTGATTGCTTAGGAAACTCTTCACTTTATGAAATCCTCAAATATTCATGGTTATTTATTAAAAATAGATTTTGAAAAGGCTTTTGATAATGTAAATTGGCATTTCCTTCTTGATGCATTATCTGGCATGGGGTTTGGTGTTAGGTGGATCAAGTGGATTAGTATGTGCATACAATCTGCCAAATTCTCTGTGTTAATTAATGATTCACCTAAAGGTTATTTTGGTGCAACTAATGGGCTCAGGCAGGGGGACCCCCTATCCCCTCTTCTGTTCATTATTGCATCAAATGTATTGAATGCAA
>JAMKQA010250071.1:0-12237 GCA_024699735.1 Posidonia australis | reverse complement strand
GCCTTCGAGGAGTGAGTACAATAAGTAGCAAGGGAGATGGGGAGCCTTTGCCCAACCTCTGGGCGTCCATCCTCCGCTGCCTCCCTCCCTGCTCCGCCTCCCTCACTGCTCAGCGGGGAGCCTATGCCCAACCTCTGGGCGTCCCTCCCTCCTCAGTGGTCCTCCCGTCTCCGCCCTCCCTCTCTGCTAAGCGGGGAGCCTTTGCCCTACCTCTAGGCGTCCCTCCCTCTGCTGTCGCCCCCCCTTTGCGGTCCTCCCTATTCCGCCGCCTCCTTCCCTGCACCGCTGCGTCCCTCCCTCCAGGCTTCAGGCCTTCGAGGAGTGAGTACAATAAGTAGCAAGGGAGATGGGGAGCCTTTGCCCAACCTCTGGGCGTCCATCCTCCGCTGCCTCCCTCCCTGCTCCGCCTCCCTCACTGCTCAGCGGGGAGCCTATGCCCAACCTCTGGGCGTCCCTCCCTCCTCAGTGGTCCTCCCGTCTCCGCCCTCCCTCTCTGTTAAGCGGGGAGCCTTTGCCCTACCTCTAGGCGTCCCTCCCTCTGCTGTCGCCCCCCCTTTGCGGTCCTCCCTATTCCGCCGCCTCCTTCCCTGCACCGCCGCGTCCCTCCCTCCAGGCTTCAGGCCTTCAAGGAGTGAGTACAATAAGTAGCAAGGGAGACGGGGAGCCTTTGCCCAACCTCTGGGCGTCCATCCTCCGCTGCCTCCCTCCCTGCTCCGCCTCCCTCACTGCTCAGCGGGGAGCCTATGCCCAACCTCTGGGCGTCCCTCCCTCCTCAGTGGTCCTCCCGTCTCCGCCGTCCCTCTCTGCTAAGCGGGGAGCCTTTGCCCTACCTCTTGGCGTCCCTCCCTCTGCTGCCGCCTCGCCTCTGCGGTCCTCCCTCCTCCGCTGCCTCCTTCCCTGCACCGCCGCATCCCTCCCTCCAGGCTTCAGGCCTTGGAGGAGTGAGTACAATAAGTAGCAAGGGAGACGGGGAGCCTTTGCCCAACCTCTGGGCGTCCCTCCTCCTCCGCCGCCTCCCTCCCTGCTCCGCCCTCCCTCACTGCTCAGCGGGGAGCCTATGCCCAGCCTCTGGGTGTCCCTCCCTCCTCAGTGGTCCTCCCGTCTCTGCCCTCCCTCTCTGCTAAGTGGGGAGCCTTTGCCCTACCTCTAGGCGTCCCTACCTCTGCCGCCGCCCCCCTCTGCGGTCCTCCCTCCTTCGCCGCCTCCTTCCCTGCACCGCCGCGTCCCTCCCTCCAGGCTTCAGGCCTTTGAGGAGTGGGGAGTGGGGATCGAGGCCAGTGGCACTCATTGACGGGGTTGGAAGTGGCTGTATCGACGGCGACCGGCTTCTCGCTGTGGCCACTTCTACAATGGGGAGAAAGCTTCGCAGGTGTGCACCCCTCTGCCTATTCCTCTCGTGTAGGCAGTCTTCCCTTCTGGTTCGGCTTCTCGTCGTCGTCGGCGACCGGCTTCTCGTAGTCGTCACTCCCATAATGGGGAGAAAGCCTCGTAAGTATGCATCTCTCTGCCTACTCCTCTTGACGGGACTCTTTTACGGTCATGGAACTTCCCTGTACGCGGGGGGAGTTTTTTTCGCTTCATGGTTTCTTCTAGGTAAGCTATGCATTTCTTGGTGTTTTGAAGATGTGACTGGCTTGGATTTTTGAGTAATTGCTTCAAATCAACCTCTGGTTGACTTGGAAAGAGAGATATTGCAGAATTTTCAAGGACTCTTGTAAATCCTACTCTCTTACTCTATTAGATATCATTGGACTAATGAACCCATGGATAGAATCTCTTGTTTCAGGGTTTGAAAAAGATACATTCCTGAGCTCATTTTCTTCTATGTCTGCTGCATGGACTGTGAAATCTTGCTATCACCAGAGGATCTTTGAAGGTTTCTCACCTTTAACCCTCGGTCGTAGACATGCAAGACCCTTCCTTTGCCAATGATATGAGACAGTAAATATCCTGTTATATCTTGAAATATTGGAAAGTTTGGTTTTGACATGTACTTATTGAGGCAAAAACATCGTCATGATTTCATTACCATTTGGTTTAAAGTTTTGTACCATTTTGGACATATGATTCCCTTGATGATATTTTTACCATTGAGATTTTTATTAATATAATTTACCGATACAAAAAAAAAATTACTAAGTAAAAAAAATTTTAAGATTACAAATTAATATATTTTATTGCAGCCCCGCCCCCACTGTCCACTCCTTGAGAACTGTACCATCTATATGTGCAGCACTATTAATGGGAAGGAAGAACCGAGAGTGGGAGATTAGAGGATGAAAACAAGAAAAAACCACAGACCATGTAAATGGATGGGTAATAAAATAGAGAAATGTCAGAAAAAGCAAGTCCACCAAGACCCCAGAGGACAAAGGAATCACAGCATCCGCCAACCACTCGCACCTTTTACCCTTTCCCCACTTAAGCAAGCAATTCCAAATGGATTCCAGCCCTCCACTCGCATGTACCGTTCCACACTCTCACGCTCAACTGTAGTAGTGGACTCTACACTGCACCGTCTCCAGTCTCTCCACTATATATAGTAGAGTGGAGGTGGTGGCGATAGTAACGGTGGTAGCGGTGGTTGGTGGTACTGTGAGTAACTTTCCTCCCCCGTGGTCATGGATAAGCCACTGCTACTTCTACTTCTTCTCTGCTCTCTCTACGTTTTCTCCCTGGTCTATGCTGATCACCATGAGTCCAGCCTTGGGATGCTTCACTTCAACGGTGGGAACGCCAAGGGCATGACATGGGAGGAGACTCTCACGGAGCTGAACACGAAGGACGAGTCTCGCCTACGGTTGCTTCTGGCTGCCAGTACTGACGCCATGAAGTTCGAGGCACCCATTGCCTCGGGCAAGCAGATCCTCCAGTCCAACAACTATGTTGTCCGTGTCGATTTCGGCACTCCTGCCCAGTCTCTTCTTCTCGCCGTTGATATCAGCAACGACGCTGCCTGGATTCCCTGCTCGCAGTGCGTCGGATGCCCGTCTAATGCTATGCCGTTCAGGTACAAGAGCTCCGCCACCTTTCGCCCTGTCCACTGTGATGCTCCCCAGTGCAAGCAGGTAATTGGTTTCTTCTTTTCTTCTTCTACCTCATTCTTCATGAACTGTGTTGGTTTCACTTAAGATCTGTTTGAAATGTCACAAAGTTGGTTTGCATAGGGAGATACACAGAATATGCGGGGAAGTTAATTATATCTCATAATTAAGTAATTAGCAGAAGTAGATCATATCTCATAAACATATGTATATGCATGCAAGTTAGACATTTATATATATTTTCACAATATGTGTACATTTGAACCAAATTAGTAATTCAAATTAATATTTTCTTTGGCAATCTCAAGTAATTAGTAATGTGTTGTTGCAGGTCCCTAACTCTTTGTGCACCAAGAGAAACACCTGCCGCTTCACCATGAACTACGGGTCCTCCATCCTCTCCGCAGCGCTCTCCCAAGACACGGTGCACATCGCCGGAGACGAAGTCCGGGCCTACAAGTTCGGCTGCATACGCAAGGTGTCCGGCAGGAACTCCTTGCCTCCCCAGGGCCTTCTTGGTCTCGGTCGTGGCCCGGCCTCCTTCACCTCCCAAACGCACTCCACCTATCGTTCCACTTTCTCCTACTGCCTCCCCAGCTTCCGGTCCCTCAACTTCTCCGGCTCCCTCCGCCTGGGCCACCGCGGCCAGCCCCGCACCCACAAGCACACCCGTCTCCTCTCCAACCCCCACCGCCCCTCCCTCTACTACGTCAATCTCGTCGCCGTCGTCGTCGGCCGGAGACGTGTCCACGTGCCCCGGGGCACGATGGACTTCAACCCGACCACGGGGGCCGGAACGATTTTCGACTCGGGCACGATGTTCACGAGGCTGGTGGCGCCTCTGTACAACGCGGTGCGCGATGAGCTCCGGAGGCAGGTTGGGAAAAAAGTGACGTCGCTCGGCGGGTTCGACACGTGCTTCACCGGCCCCGTGAAGGTGCCGACGATCAAGCTGAAATTCAGGGGGATGACAATGGTGCTACCATCGGAGAACTCCATGATCCACAGCTCCTCCAGGAGCATCACGTGCCTGGCCATGGCTGCGGCACCGAACAACGTCAACAGCGTGGTGAACGTGATCGCCAACATGCAGCAGCAGAACTACCGCGTCGTGATCGACGTGCCCAGGTCGCGGCTGGGCATTGCCCGTGAGTCCTGCACGGCCCTCTGATCACGGTCGTGGATTCGACTGATCAGACATGCAGCATGTGACAATGGACGGAAGAAAACAAGGATTGGGTTTGATTGGATTGGATTGAGTAGGGGAGTGTAGTGGTGTATGTGTCTTTTGATTTAGATGTTGTGGTGTGTGTTTTGTTTCGGATTCTAGGTTCTCTGTAGTGCTGTTGTGAATGTGATGGTACTGTCAATTGCTACCGACAGTGATGTGTGATTTCTTCTCCTGTGGGGTATGTAGACTTTGGAGTTTGAATAATTGATCAATTTGTATCTGTTTTTTTTTTGTTTTGGGCTTGCTGATGTTCTTTTGAAAGCAGATGGGTACTGCTGTAACTTCAATGTTCTGGCCTCCTCTGGCAGATATGCCTCGATGACCGGGACAGCGGATTATGCAAGACCTTGCTCTTTGCGTGAGCGATTTAGTGGAAATCGTGTGTGTTTCAAAAAACAAAAAACAAAGAGTGTGTGCAGATTTGAAAAGCAAAAGTTGATGAACCACAGCCCACAGGATGCAACGAAGAACAGAGTGTGTGTAGACTGTAGACTTGAATAGCAAAAGTTGAACTATAGGATGAAACAAAAAACAAAGAGTGTGTGCAAAAGTTGAACTACAGGATGAAACAAAAAAACAGAGCGTGTGTTGGATTGAAAAGCAAAAGTTGAACTGTAGGGTGAAAGGTCATGATTATTTGTAATGAAAATTTAACTGTTCATAATTTTTATCTAATAATTTAAATTATAAGGATATATTATTTTTACTAAAACTAAGAACCGATTATTTAGCCAGTTATTCTGGTTGGTGGTTGTAGGTGTTCCAACAAATTTGTGCTATCTACAGCACTTTTTTTTACGCCGACATTTTTGAGCACCGTTGAGAGTCCGTAAATCAACTCAAATAGTTGAGTTGGTATGGACTTTGTAGTCCACAATTTCCGTAAGGGTATAAATAATGATGGAATTCAGGCCGAATCGGACCAGTCCGGTCCATGAATCTAGTAGCCCGCTCGAGCCTAGACTGGCCCGAAGGCTGGTCCGGGTTGAGCTGGGCCTGTTAAAATAGACCATGAGTCCGGCACGACCCCTGACCCGCATGTGGGCCGAACTTATGGGCTGACGGATCGGATTGGGTTGGGCTTACGGGCAAACAGTATGCAGAGAAGGTTGCATGATTAAACAGCTAGATTTTGGCAAGTCATCACTCTATAACAAATAAGAAATTAAAGACAGTAAAGCTTGGCATTCTATCAGGTGTACTTTTACACGAGGAAATTGGAGCTTGACCACCGTGACGCCCCATACGGCCACCCAATGGTTTAGTACTCCGGTTGGTCGGTGATCACCAGCCTGGTCCAGTCCATCTCAACTGTCCATGGCCAGCACAAGATGCCAACAGGACTGCGAGCAAAGCCAGTGAGCTCCGACGAGCCCTGGTCAGCCGTCAACATCCCCCCAAGTTGTTTCATCAGACCACCAGCACACGTGTGTCAATGGACCAAGGTGTCCTCCAATCACCGCCAATCAGGCTGTCGATGACGACCACCTCGACGGACACGACCGTTCGATGAGGCAAAAGGGGGTGTCAAGCATAAGGAAAGATAGAGAAAGGAAAAAACAGAAAACGAGGAAAGGGGAAGAGGACCATACCATTTTTTGGCTGCTTGCCGCCATCTTGCGTCGTCGCCGTACACGGTCCTCAAAACGCAGACCTCACTGCCCTCTTCCGTGCTCGTGCTTCGTCAACCTTCACTAGCCAGATGCCACCACTGCGAGCCTCCGTCAAGCTCAGTCGACGCCCAGAAGTGGAGGAGGGGATTTGCAGTTGTTCAAGTGAGAAGAGAAATGGGTAGAGGAAGGAGGAACAACGTAGAGTTTGATTTCATTTCAATTGAAATCAAAAAAACTGTAGTCAGGCCCTCATTGTTTCATGAAACGGGTTGGGCCCTTGTTTTTTTTTTTTTTTTAATTACTGTGCATTGGTCGGCCCGGCCCGGCCTGGCACGGCCTAGGGGTTTTCGTGGGCCTAAATGGGCCTACTCTGCGGGCCTTGGCGGGCCTGCCCGTTAGGCCTGGCACAGCCCACGGCCCACGACGGGCCTGGTTCGGCCCGACCCACGTGATTTTTTCCCGGACTAGTGTTGGATCGGGTCCGGACTGGGTTGGGCGACCCAGGGCCTGCTAGGCCCGATTTCCATGTCTAGGTGTAAATCCTGATGTCAACAACTACACTAACATTTCAAGTCGTGGTCTACTCAGTTTTGACTAGCTTCCCATTATTAACATGATTTAATACAAGTTCTTGATTTGTAGTTTACTAGTCATATTGCTAACTAAGGTCCTGTTTGGTTTAGGACGTTTGTGTGTCAAAGAAACTAAAGAAAAGTAAAATATGAGGTCAAAGGGAAAAGAATTGAAATTAAGGTTATAAGATTTTATTTTCTATTTGATTCCAATAAGATGTTCATGTTTGTGTGAAAAGCAAGAAGAAATATTTTTCCACTAAATTCTACCTTTATGGATACAATAGGTAAGAAAATATTTTAAGTTTATGTTAGAAATCAAAGAAATTTACTTTACAATGAAAACTATACACATGATGTTGAAAACATTTTTTGATCAAAGAAAAAATAATTTCTTTTTTCTTGCTTTCCTTTCTTATGCAAGTGCACAAGCCTCCTTTGGTCTTTTTGTTCAACTTTTGTCTGGAATGGTTTGTGTGACATCTGGGTCTGATTATCCATTTTTATTTGTAAATCATGTAATTAATTGTAATATTGCTTAAATGATTTATTAATGGATAAATTATTGTTTCTTGTTTATGTGAACTTGTAGTTGGTTGTTTGTGCGCCTGTTTGTCATCTGGAACCAATGTGGGGTCCGATTTAAGGATGCACAGTTGTCTCGGTTGGCATGCCTATCTTTTTTTCATTTTTCTCTCCTTCTTTTCTTCTTTCTCCTTTTTCTCTCTCTCACGAGCCATGCCCATCCACCTCTTTCCCCGTCTTCTTCTTCCTCTTCTTCCACCCGTGCCACCAGCGATGGAGGCCCATGCCTCCCCGTCCCTTCCGACGAGATGGATGGCCTGCGCCAAGTGGGTGGTGGCGGAGATAAAGAGAGGGAGGCAGGAGTGGGCAGAGGGGGAGCGTGGAAAGAAAGGAAAGGAAGAGAAGAGAGAAAGATGAGACACGAGCTGGTAGGAGGTGGTGAGCCGCTCGTGGGTTCCGCCGACCGAGGAGGTTCGCCAGAGTGCAGGGAGAGTCGCTGGGCATTTGAGCCATGTACACGACTCCTTTCCCTTCCTTCGTTTAGTTTTTATTAAAGATGGGTTAATTGCATTAAAATTAAGAGAAATGCATGTTAAATTGTAGAAAAAATCATGAAATGAATGAGAATGTGATTTATGGCATGTGAATGTAGAGATCATGCGGTTAGGATTGATGTTTATGAGGAAAATGTGATTTTGGGGTTGAAGGCTACAGTAACCGTTCTTGAGTCCCTTCCCCTTGTGATTTTCATCTGAACTGTGTGGTTGATGGAATCATGAATGGTTTGAGGGGTTTTGAAGTAGACTTGAGAGTCTACACCCCATGATTTTAGGAAAATTATTGGTGAATGTTTGGGGGGTCCGATCGGGACTCCCACTTGAGGCGATTTTTCACAGCCCAGAAAGGGGTGTGCCCTGTCTACGAGAAATCCTAGCAGATTAAGCCAGAAACCAGGGTTCGGTAGATCGAAATTTTACGGTCGACCGAAACAGAGGGTTTCGACATACCGAAAATTTTTGTCCTGAACTTGGGATGTTAAAATGTGAATTTTAATAAATGTTAAATGGTTTTAATGGTATGGTGGGTTTATATGAATGATTTTTCCCTATGTAATGACCTGGAGGCATAAGGAACCTCAAACAAATGGATTTGGGTTTGATTTTGGGTTTTAGACTCTATTAATGAATGAAAAAGATGGTTTTATGTGGTTTTGGGCATGAGATCCAATTTATGACTTTAAGCATGGTTTTCATGGCTTGAGTTGGGACCCCAGTGGAGGGCCAAGTGTTGCAAGGAAATAAAGTCCTGCAACGAGAAGAATGGAATGAAATGGAAAATGGTTTTGAAATGGAACACTGATAATGTGGTTGCCGAGCTCATAGCGGTGTAGGCTGAGCCTGGGTTTTCATACCTAGTCGTTTGGGTCACCGATGGTGTAGGCTGAGCTTGGGTCATTGGACCTAGTTGTTCGGGTCACCGAGCTTGTAGCGGTGTAGGCTGAGCCTGGGCTTTTGAGCCTAGTTTTTCGGGTCACCGACGGTGTAGACTGAGCCTAGGTCATTGGACCTAGTTGTTCGGGTCACCGACTAGGGCGTCAGACAGAGACGTATCCTCGTGCACTTATGAAAAAGAAATTGAGGCCGGTTGGCCAGGACGGTGACATTCCGCACGGGAAATTTCATCGTGGCAGTGTAGGAATGTAGGGGAAGGATGTCCTCGCCTACTGCTTGTGTGCCTGGTTACCCCTGATCAAGGTAACAACAGTAAAGAAAGTGAAAATGAATAAGGAAAGTGAAATGTGATTTGGTAAGGATTGGACTGATGAAATGGTCCTAAAATCCTGAAAAGAATTGATGATGTTTTAACCAGTTGCCAGCCAGTGTTTATGATTTAGTTTTGAGCCCAATGGGGCATTGTGTTTTAGGTTGGATCTAGTCAGAAATGTGAATTTGAAAGTGTGTTTTGGGAAGAAATCCCAAATATTAGAAATGGAAATGTTTTGGAAAATGAATTCCAAAAGGTTTTTGAAAGAAATGTAAAGGAATGTTTTGAAAGAAAAAAAAAGTGATTTTGGAATGAATTTCCAAATGTTTTGAGAAAAGGAAAGGAAACATGGCTTTTGAAAAAGCATGGATTGGGATTAAATTCCCAAGTGATTGTTTAATAAAGAAAGGATGATTTTCAAAAAGAGAAAACCAAGCTTTGAAAAAAATGAAATTTATGGTTTTACTGAGGTTTGGTGGTTTGTATGTTTTGGGACGCGTACTGGGTGACTTAGATGTCACTCACGCGTGCTATTTGGTTTTCAGGTGCAGACCGTGTGTAACCGAGTTCCGGTGTAGGAGTTGGAGCTTCTAGCCGTACATTGTGATCCTGAAGGTGAGTCTTAGTTACAGTTATTTGATGTTTCTGTAATTATTGTAATTATGCTTGATACTGTGTTATGGTAGCGTGTCCGGGATCGGAGCGTTACAGTTTGTTTCCTTTTTTTTTGAAATAAATTGACAATCAAGAAATGTTTACCTACAAAAGCCTACTTACTGTTTTTTTGCAAAAACTATCTTCTTGAAAGATGAACTAAAGACTCTCTAATGTCCTACATTTGGTTCACAAATTGAATGCTAAGATTTTGAGTTGTACCGATTCTACGTTAAACCACCATTACATATAATAACTTAGAATCCTAAAATCTCAACTGAACACAATCTTCACCATTAGTAGAAAGATAAAACTCCTTAGGGAATCACTTGAAAATGTTTGATATGTTGGAATGATCAAAATAAATCAAAAATGTGGATTGGAATCAAATTCATAAATTTTGTACCAAAAATGGATTGGAATGAGATTCTCTTAGGAATCAAATTCTTATTGAATATGAGAATTTTATTTCTTTCAAGACGGTAAGAAATTTAATTTTTATCTCATAAGGAATTAAAAATAAGAAAAAAAAAACTAATGCTCCTTCATCCACCTCCCTCCCTCCTTGTCTCCCCTTTCTCCTTGGCTCTACCCTCCTCTGCCCCTCCCTCTTCCACCTCTCCCTCCTCGACCCCTTCCTCCTCTACTCACAATCTTGTTCCCACCACCGCCATTGCCCTTCTCCTTCCTAATGGCTCCTTCATCGTCATCGATGAATCACTCCAGCAAACCACCTGCCCAGATCCCCCTAAAAGCCCCCAATCTTAGGACTTTCGACCTCCACCCAAGGATAGATGTAGCAGCGAGGACAAGGTTGTTGTAACCATATCAACCATTCATCGAGTTGTTATAACCATTCAACGGCAAGGAGGGTTCTTGTGGTGTGGAGGGATCATCAGAGATATACGACTGCCGTAACTATATCAACCATTCTGATTCAAAAGAGAATCTCGCCCTAGAGGTAAAAGAAGAGGAAGGAGTCAAGGAAGGAGATGGGTAGGAAAGGGAGGATAGAATAGCATCAACAATAGGAGGGTAACCTAAACCCATTTGATTTATTACATTCCTCTGTATTTTCATTGTATACCAAACACAGGAATAGAATAAAAATATTCTATTCCATTCTATTTTTAATTTCATTCTATAATTCATTCTATTTTTTTTTATTTTCATTTCATTCTTGTCTATATTTTCATTCGAACTAAGCAGAAGCAGTTTCAAGCCTATAGTAGGATTACGATCTTGTGAAGGCACCTACAACAATTGAAAGACGATGGTTCCACCACAGGTCAAGCCAACGAGCAAGAGTCAAAAGAGATTGAGAGAGAGAATGAAAGGAAGTATTAGGTATTTATGTAATATGGGTCATTATAATTTATGAAAGTGGTGTAAAAGTTATTTAAAACATATAGCTAAAGTGATTTTTCATAATTTGGGTGGACCATATAACCTACTTTGACACAACATGGTTCCACCACTATTTTCAAGCGTGCTTTTGATGGAGAGGTAGGTGACCATGGACGTGAGGTAAGAAACTAAGAGGAAAATATTAATCTTTTTAAAATTTTTAGTTTATGGAGTGGTAATGTGGTTGGTAAATAAACAACAAGGAATTAGAGTATCTAGAGCTAGAAATTATGTCTGATTTGTTATTTTCTAAGCAATGAAATCATTTCTGTTTGAAGCAATCGTGAACGTAAATTACTATTGGGATGAAAAAAACATAAATTGATAATGTGGTTCCGTAATCCTTATCTTTGTTTTTCAGCTTGAGGTTTTCTATTATGATAATTTTTCTTACTTCAAATTAATTGATGAGCAAATATTTGTCTTATCAGTGAATTAAACGGTTTCTGAAAAATTCTGGTTCAGTAAAGTTTTACATTCATTTATTTACTTTATGATTAAATTGTAATTCAAATACCTTTTCCAGAATACTAATTCAAATGTTTTTTGGTAAAGGTTTAGATAATATATATTTTTCATCTGCTTTAATTGCCAGGTAAGAAAAACATTGTATTGTATATGATATTACAAACCCATAGGCAAACAACCCAAAAAGTTGTCCAAAAATTACACCAAAAATGCTTTAGAACAGCAGCTATTCAGAAAGAGAATTAGATATCATCAGGGGGCAGAAATCCTTGTCCTGAGTCGACAGGGGGCATGGATTCAGCTCTAGAAAGGATTCTGGAGGTCGATGGGTTAGAAGGATTGGGGGAATCAAGAGGCTGAGAAGCCATGACAGACATAAACTGCCTCATCTCCTCCTGCTCAAATCCTACAACAAGATTATCTATCCAGAGATTCATCAAATAGATAATATCACAAATAATAGCAGAAGTAGATTTGCATGAATTTCTGAAGATCCTATTATTCCTTTCTTTCCAAATTAGCTAGAGGATGACTTGGAGCAACATAGTCCACCCAGAACCAGGCAGATAGAATTTAAGATGAGGGGCAGATAAAAATAATTCTGCCACAGAAAAATGACCAGGATATAAAGGTGAGGCCAAGAAGAAATCCCAAATCTTTCTAACAAAAGAGCAATTTAGAAGCAAATGATTGTTATGCTCAATGCTCACTAAACAGAAAGTGCATAGTGGAGATCCAGCCCATGCTCTTTTCAACAAATTTGCTTTTGTCAAATTCTTATTCTGAATTACTAACCATGCAAAGAGCTTAACTTTTAATGGAGTGGCACTGGCCCAAATGCACTGAAAGAATCCATTACGAATTCCCCCATCATTTAAAATATGATAAGCTGCCTTAACAGAGAAAGGGCTTTGATTGGGTGGCAGCCAAATAAACTTATCATCTTCAGTACCCAACAA
>JAMKQA010250063.1:0-15267 GCA_024699735.1 Posidonia australis | reverse complement strand
GTAACCTTTGTACTTGTAATATTCTAAGTATTGAATATAAGGGATAAGTCTCAAGTGGGGAACTTGAGGAGTGGACTAAGCCGGGGTTGGTTGAACCATTATAAATCTATTGTCTTTGCGATTGAATGTATTTTGTGTTAAATTCTTGAATTGCTTAATAAATTCCAAAGACATAATTTAAAACCGGAAAAACTCTATTCACCCCCCCTCTAGAAAAGCATTAGGATCCAACATATACATGTTCCCCTTTCTACTATCCATAGCCAACACCTTATGATTCTGCAAATGTTTAATAAAAAATAAATCCTTTTTAAAAAAAAGATAACAAGGATACTAAGCAGTAAGTTGTGAAATAGATATTAATTTTTTTTTTCATACTAGGCACTGCCACAACATCTTTTAAAGAAATGGGATTTTCACCAACAATGAAACTAGACCCAGTATGAATAATAAGTAAATGAGACCCATTACCTATCATAATAAAATCCGAACCTTTATAAGAGATAATATTCTGTAACATACCTGGATTTTGAACCACATGATCAATAGCTCCTATGTCAATATGCCACTCATCCGAATCAACATCAGCTACCTTCATTGTAGCCAAAGCTTATGGAATCAACTCAGCTTGATAACTGTTGTTGAATCTATGTCGTCAACACCTTAGAGCATCATGTTCTTTCTTCCCACAGATTTGACAAACTATTCCTTTCATATTAATCTTGCCAGGATCTGTATTTACGCTCGAATTCTGACCTAATTTCCCATTCTTACTATCAATACCAGAAGAAGACAAGACCCCTTGAGTAAAACCTCTTCCTTGTGAAGAGAAATTTCCTTTCTTAAAACTTTTGTTTCCCCCATTTCTATTTCCATTCTTTTGACCGAAAAATACCATTGAAGCATTCAGCTGAGATTTCCCATTATCCTTCATTAATTCGTGGCTTTGTAACAGAGGAATCATATTAGTATAAATTGAAACTGGAGGCTTTAACATGGATGTAGGGAAGCTCTCACAATCAACTCCAAGTCCATTTAGTAAAGAAAAAACCTTATCTTGATCCTTTACCGACCTTCCAATGGCATTCAACTTATCACAAATTGATTTGAAATTACACAAATATTCAGACAAATAAGAAGAACCTTTTTGAAGATATCGCAGCTGAGAAAGTAGCTCGAACTCCCTTGCTTAAGAACTTTGTGAAAAATTTGAAACCAAAGCATTTCAAACCTCTTTAGATGTTTTCAATCCGACGACAAGTCCAACTACTACTTCTGTCAGAGTACTAGTAATCCACACTCGTATCTGTCGATCTGTGCGAATCCAAAACTTATAGTCTGGATTTACCCTTTCCTCGCCACAAACCATGATCGTTGGTGCTAGTGATTCTTTAGATCCATCCAGAAAGCCTTTGAGACCATTGCTTTTTATGAGTGTTGTGATTTGCGTCTCCCAATACAGAAAATTACTCATGCTCAGCTTTATTGCAACAAAATTTGCAACTTTGATAGTAGTTGGGTATAGATATTTCATTACATTCATCACTATAGAAGAGGAGCTCAATCCAGCAGTTGAACTTGCCATGAGTATCTCGATCCGAAGAGAAATCAAATCCTTAGATGAGAAACCACAAAAAATGAAGACAATTTCAAGGTGACGAGATCATAATGAGAAGAAGAAACGTTGTCGTAGAAGATGAAGAGAAACACGAAAGAGTAAACTAAAAAAGAGAAATAGAATTAAGAGAGAGAAGAAGACACTTGTGCTTGCAAAATTTTTTTAAATAAAAATTCCTTGATCGCAAAAGAGTTTTAATTCCTCTTCAGTGAGCTCTAATACTATATGAGTAATCGAGTTTTTTATTTTTCTTTCCTTTACAAAGAAAGAACCAATAATTTCTTATTTATAGACCTAAATTACAAACCCATAATAAACCTTATAAACTATTAACAACCTCTTTAACAAACTATTAACAAATTCTTACAACTCACCTGTAACTATTATAATAAATTCTAACAAATACAACAAACTCTATAACCAATATTACAATCCATTATTTAACAACTATAATAGATTTTAACAAACTTCTATTACAACCACTAAAACCAATACTTTTACAACTATCCTTTGTAACTAATCAACAACTTAATCAGGTGCCCTAATAAGAAAGTCCATAGGACAAGCAAGCATAAACCATATCCAAACCTATTACACATGTAGACGTGTGGTCAACGACCTTAGAGATTGATCTGAATCTCCTGGACGTAATTAGATTAGATGGATCTTGATTGTTGTCAATTTCACTTAAATTATTTTTATCAACTCTGAAATATACTTATTTTTATGTGGTGGCTACCATGGAATAGGATTATTATCGTTATCTTGGACTGAATGAGATTAATGCTTAATTCATTGAGTCGTTCGTTTGGACTGAAACATATCTATTGCATTTTTTTCCCTCTCTTGTTTGCTCAGAAAGTCAGAAGCCTCTAGCCCAATAAGCAACAAGGTCAGCTATACTAAAAAAAAAAAAAAAAAACTTAAATACAATCCATCAATTTTTACTATATGCATCAATTATGTTAATTATAGCCATTGTAATAATGGGTTTACTTTAAAACAATACTGAGGAAAGAAGAAGTCCACGTACTGAGTCAATACGGTTTAGTTGGGCCCTTAATTTAAAAAATAAAAAAAAACAGTTTTCCGTTAGTTCATATTTTTCAGGAATTTCCGTTATTTTTATGCTTTTTTCCCCTCAGTTCTTCGTTATTTTCCATCATTGTTTAGATTTCTTTTACCATACATTCCTGGTGGGCCCCACGTCCTGGTTGAGTTTTGACCGTACCAGAACTCTGGCCTATTGCCAGCATGTCTGCAATGACATGGAGTTTACTTCTCTGAAGAAAAAAAAAAAAAAAAAACAGGAATAGTAGAGAACTGATCAGTGTAACTTATACACGTTTGCTAGCAAGAACGTTGACAATAACCCAATTGATGGAATTTATTATATCATTCCAACATAAATATTATTGATAAAAAGGGAACACCGCGGAAAGAACTAGATTACTGTCTAAACTTAGGGTTTGTTTGATTAAAAAAAACAAGATTATTGTCTGGTGTTGTCAATGGCTAATAATAATCCGAAAGGCCAACTCTTCTTAGCTTCTTTTTTACTCCCACCTTCTTTTGTCGTTGAAATGGTCTTTTTTTTTTCTTTTTTTTTTGTCCACTTGGCATCATGTTAGTGATCTTATACCATTCATCTACTACTCCTTCAAATAATCCATGGATGTCGAATAAAAACCTTAGGGATTTATATCTTAATGTAGTGCGAGAGAGTCATCGTCATATTCCAAACAAAAACAGTACAGTGCGAGATGAACCGCGAATCCGAGACATGATGGCAATAATAGAACAAGAGTAGAGCACGACGAGAACTGCACGTTGCAAAGAAAGAAGATACAAAACATACTGATGTGAAGTAACTGGTTGTCTTCGAGAAAGAAATGATTGATTAGTATAAGAATTTACATTGGTCTAAATTTGTAGTTTTCTACGGTCTCTAAGTTTAGAATCAAATTAGTTTATTGGTTTGAATTTTCAGTTGATAACATATTGTAAGAAACTTGGATCTTAACTCCGTAAGATATTAATTATGGTCATGTTTCCTTTTAAATTTAACTTCAGTTCCATCACTAAAATGCCACTTTGATGACATCCACTCGTAAACAATTGAATAACAGATTTTTGAAGTTCATCCATGTCTCTGCTGACTCTCTTCTTCTCCTGACAAAATAGATGGATATAAAGAGACATCAATATATCACCACCTAAAATACACATGAGATACGCCGTTCTTGATTTGACATAAAAGGCCAAAAAGTGTACAAGGAACACTATTTATGTTACAGCAACAAGATAATGTATTATTAGCACTGGTCAAACCATGGACTCCTCCACTGCGGTGACGGCTCCAAGGCTCCAAGCAGTGTCTAAGTGCTTTCTAGATGTAGAATAACAGTGGAAATAATCCAGGAATTGGGATTATCATTCCTTTTATTTGTGTAAAAATTGAAATAAATTTTAAATAGTAATTATTATTCTGATTTATTTATTTTAAAATTGTTATTCATTATAAGAGATGGAATAAAATTATTCTGTTATATGTATATATGTGGTAAGTTTTATTTTTTATATACAAAAATAATACATTTTTAATATAATTTATATATGTTATTACCGTTTACAAGAATATAATGTATATATGTTTCAAATTAGAAATATATTTTTGTAGCCAAATTGATTACTATTAATTTATATGTTTTCCACTGTTCCAACATTTATTCTGATACTTATTCTACTTTTCAACCAGAGTAGGATTTCTCTTAATACACGTTTTTTTTTTATCTTCAAAAGAATATCACTTCTAAATAGAATATTAATATTATTAGAATACTAAGATCACTTTCTATTTATTTATACTTTAATTATTTTTCAACCTAATAGAGACTAAGATAAGAGAGGGATGCACACTCGCTTGGGACTAATGTTTAGTAATGATTGTTAGGCCCAATTTATTAAAAAAAAAAAGGTGCTTAGTGCTAATGAAAATAGTTTTTTTTTTAAAACATTACTTATGAAAATAATCTACCTACGAAACATAACTCATTCGATTGGCTTAATTAACTTGAGTTACTATAATTTGTAGTTTCTTCAGACTTCAATCGTTGACAAATGAAGCCTCTTCTCTCAACAATAGCACTGCGACGAGTAGTGTGTTTTGGTTCCAATATTTGTATTTTTGCAAACATTGGCTCCAGTACTGCAAATGCAAGGAAACAATGCAAGGAATCAAGCTATGAGTTTATGTACGAATCTAACCAAAGGAAAACAAGCCATTTTTACGTGGAAAACAAAAACTTCTACAAAGAGAGCTACTGCCATCAGGTTCCAAATTCTTTCATGAGCAACAATGACTAAGTTTTGACAATGGTTCATTGTCACAGTGGCTGGGAGAATTTTAAACTCACCACAAGTTCCGAGTTCGAATCCTGAGACATTCACCTCTTACTATCTCAACCGTTAACAAAAAAAAACAATGACTAAGTTTTTGATATTACAAATTTTAATAAAAACTTAAATTTTTTTAAAATTATATATTATAAATTTTCAATCATTAGTTTTTTTTTAATTGTAATCACAAACAAGTTAATAACTACATTTGGAAAAGAAAATCTGAATAAAATATCTATTTAAAACTATTTTTTTCCAAAAAGGGAATTGTTTTTTCTCCAACAAAAGTGTAGTTCTTTCCCGCATGGGCAGGGTTGTTTGGATAAACAAGCTCCGAAATCATGACGTGGCTGCTGGAACATCCAAACCAACGCGACCCCTGACTGCCCAGAGTCGTCGAATACGATAATGTTGGAAAACAGTGGAAGTAGTCATTGCTTACCTTCATAAGCTACAAGGTGAAAGTATCCAAACCCATCTCCAATGTAAAGTTCAAACCCACAACAATTATTTTTTTGACTATCCCATCACACATTTTATTTACCACTCATCCTTTAGACTTCCAACTGAAATTTTGGAGAGAAGAAGCAGCAACAACTGAAGAGGAGAAGCATTGACGTTTTGACTTGTCTAGAGAGAGGAAGGCGCAGTAGAGAGAGAGAAAGCTGAGAGGCTTAAAAGGAAGGGAATGACTGGATTCAATCCAATAGAATAGAATTTTGGCGTCCGCAAGGACAGAAACCCCTCTCTCTTTCTCTCTCTTCTTTCTCTCTCTTGATTTCTTCGGTTCTCTCTGTGGGAAGAAGAAGCTCAGAAAAACCAGACCAACTTCACCCAAAAAGCACAAAAAAGAGAGGAAAACAAAACAAAAATCCAACGACGGCAGCAAGAAAAATTCGAACTTTACGGTCGCAGAAGCAACGAGAACAGCAAGAGCACCCAAAAGGTAGAATTTTTAGGGGTACAAATTTCTCTCGAGCTGTGTTTTGCGCTTGAATTCCGTGGTCTGGTTTTGGTTATGAGGCGTCGGGCCCGGTACTGGGGATTCGAGCCACGTAAGTAATTCGATTACTGGGTGTTTGTTTTCAGTCCTCTAGGGTTTTCGTTTGCCTCAGCTTTCTGTTGTTGTTGTTGTTGGTTATTCTGGCTGTGGTGGTGTGGCCTTTGGTTTCCAGTAGTTCTGGATCATTTGTGAATCTCTTGCTAATTTGGGTGTTGTTCGAGGGATCCTGGATTGGTGGCGGCGGCGGCGGTGGTTTTGGTTTCTGCGGTTTTGGTATTGATTGCTGGGTGTTAGTTCGGGTTGTAGAGTGGAAGGGTTAGGGGGGGTGTGTTTTTAGGACCACTGGGAGGTGGAAAGATTGGATTTTGAGGGTTTCAGACTGGGCTTTGTTCTGTTTTGTATCTGTTTCCAAGAGGAAAATCTCATTTTTGTTGTGTTAGGACTTTGTAGCTCTTCATTTTGACTGCAAGTCTTCAGCTTGGCTGGTCTTTCTCTTTCCTGCAGGAAAAAAAGAGGCATTTCTTTGGGTTGGTTTACCGGATCTAGCTGCTGGAATCATCTGGCTCCTGTATAATGGGATTGTTGCTGCTTGGGTCTGGAGAATGTTCGGTGGTGGCGGAGGATGTTCTTTCTTTCTTCTCTATCCCTACTATTTCTACGGATTTTATGTCCATTTTTGTGTTTTATCTCTGTCAATAGCAAAGCCTATTCTACTCTTTGATTAGTAGATCCATTGGTTTTTTTTATTCTTCCATTTGACAATGCTTCCTTCGGGGCCTCCCACTTCGGTGGGCGGGGCGCAGTCGCTGAATCCATCTCTCCTCCGCAATGCCTCTGGGAGATTAGGTCCAGGGGGCCAGGTCGGATCTGTTTCTTCCCAGTCATCATTTCCTTCGCTTGTCTCACCAAGAACCCAATTCGGCAATAATGGCAACAATATGGCTCTCCTGGGGAATATTTCCACAGTCAGCTCCCTCATAAACCAGTCTTTCGGTAATGGAGGGCTAACTTCTGGTGCTGGTACCTCTGCAACTCCTGTGAACATCGAACAGCGTGGCGGTGGGGGTGCTGTGGACTTGGTGGGCTCTGCTGAGCCTGATCCCTTTTCCTTTGCTTCTTCTGGTCAAGCTCAAGGCAAGCACTTTCAAAATCCTAATGGAAACCAGCTGGGAACGGAGCATCCTCAGACACAACAGGTTGATGCTTCACAGAACTTCCATCAGCAGTTCCCCATTCCTCATAGCCAGCAGCAACAGCTCAGGGGTGCAGTGGCAAATGTTGGTTCGGTTAAGCTGGAGCAACAGATGAGTACTTCTGATCAGAGCAACCCCCTGCACCAGATACAGTCATTGCGTAATCTTGGCTCGGTGAAAATGGAACCACAGCAACTACAAACCATGAGAAGCTTGGGACCCATAAAACTTGAGCCTCATCAAGATCCTTCGTTGTTTTTGCAACAGCATCAGCAGCAACAGCAGCAGCAGCAGCAGCAACAGCAACAGCAACAGCAGCAACTTTTGCATCTGTCAAGACAGTCTCCTCAGGCTGCTGTACAGATGAATCTTCTCCAGCAACAGCATCGTATCATGCAGATGCAACAGCAGCAGCAACTTCTTAAAACTCTTCCTCAGCAAAGGCCTCAACTACAACAGCAGCAACAGCAGGCTCTTTCTTCGATATCTCAACCGAAACAAGCTGCTTATGAGCCAGGAACATGTGCTAGACGTTTGACCCATTACATGTATCATCAACAACACAGGCCTGCAGTAAGCTGTTCTTACCCTGTTGAATCTCATTATATTGGCATATTTGGAAAATTTTCCATTGCAGTTTTATTTCTGTTCATGCTTTCTTTTGTGCTTTGCAGGACAATAATATTGACTTTTGGAGGAAATTTGTCAATGAGTACTTTGCTCCACATGCTAAAAAGAGATGGTGTGTTTCTCTGTACGGAAGTGGCCGACAAACAAATGGTGTCTTCCCTCAGGTCATTCACAATGTGAAGTTGATGAAATTAATGTTTGAATTTAGCCACCAGCTTCATGTAGAATGAATAGCTACTCTATTCTGTAGTTAGTTTCCCTAGTGCTGGTCTAAAATAGTTATTTTGATCTCGAAAATATCATTCTGTTGTGATGTTTGACTCCCTTTTTTTTTGCTTTTGCTTCTTACAGGATATATGGCATTGTGAAATATGCAATAGAAAACCTGGTCGAGGTTTTGGTATGGACACTTCTGTAACTCAAAAAATTCATTTATACTCTTTCATGTGGAACTTATGTTGTTGAGATGAATGTATTGAGTTTATACAAAAATAGTGCATCTGACATGGTCGCAATCATGGTTTCAGAAACGACTGTTGAAGTTTTGCCAAGGCTATTGAAAATAAAATACGACAGTGGTACTCTGGAAGAACTTCTCTATGTTGACATGCCACGTGAATATCAAAATGCTTCAGGTCAGATAGTCCTTGATTATGCAAAAGCAATTCAGGAAAGTGTGTTTGATCAGCTGCGGGTGGTGCGAGATGGTCAGCTACGAATTGTTTTTTCTCCAGATCTTAAGGTCAGAATTTTGTTGTAGAATAATGAATGCTGTTTGCAAATCCTAATTGAGTTGATGTGTTTTATTTTAGATTTGTTCCTGGGAATTTTGTGCTAGACGTCATGAGGAGCTTATACCTCGAAGATTGATAGTACCTCAGGTACCCTTTTTTTCCTTAGATGCTGAGTCAGCTAGGCCTCAGTCTTTGTTTACATAGTCTGGTTTTTGTCTGGACCTTATATGGTGTTATGTTGATGATTTTTGTTTGCAGGTTAGTCAGCTTGGTGCTGTGGCTCAAAAATATCAGTCCTCTGCTCAAAACGCTTCGTCAAATACCACATTGTCTGCTCAGGATTTGCAAAATACTTGCAATTCGTAAGTTTGATTTAATACATTGGCATGTCCACCTCATTCTTTTGTGCTATTACAATTTTTGTACAAAGGCACAGTTTTATACGCCTGCACTCCACATGGTGTTTTACTTGGATATGCATAGAAATTTGAGTTATTGAAAGTCAATATTTACAGCCATCGATTCATGATTCTATCCACTTATATGTTATTGTCTGGCAGTAAAGATGATGTTATTCTTAAGCATATCAATCCTGAAATTTATTATTCTTTATTTTTGTTCTACACAATAAAACAAATTGACCTTTTCTTCTGGGACTTGCAGCTGTTGGTTCAAGAGTAATTTATTTTTTTCTGAATTATTATATCAATTTCTTATGTTTTTTTTATATAAAAATGGTCATATTTAGTGAATCATATCTGACTCTAAAATTGTTTCAGATTTGTTGCTTCTGCCCGTCAAATGGCAAAATCATTGGAGGTGCCACTAGTAAATGATTTGGGATATACAAAAAGATATGTTCGTTGCCTTCAGGTATCCTACTTTATGGAATCACTTTATTGTCTGTAATGTGTTGGGTCTTTTTCTGGTTTTATCTCTTGCTGGACACGAAGAGATGCATTTTCTGTAATGAAATCGGAATACACCATGAGTTACAGGATGTTCATGTGTCAACCCAATTAAGCAGTTATCATGTTCTCGAGTGTTGGGTTTGTTGGGCGGCATGACAATTGACTGGACCATTCAGATGTAGTGGAATACTGCCCTTAGGAATGACCTCATTCGTTTGGTTTGCTCATTATTTTGACTTATTCTTCTATTGTAATGATTTTTACCTGCAGATTTCAGAGGTGGTTAATAGCATGAAGGATTTGATTGATTATAGTGATGAAACAGGGACTGGACCAATGAGTAATTTCCTATCAAACTTTTGATTTCATTTCTATATCTAAATTGCATCATAAACGTGTTATTATAAAGAAGTACACACTTTAGAGTGTTATTTATTGACACCTAGTCTATATTAAAGGTTGAATACTTTGTTCATGCATCTGGTTCTCTGAATGGTAATAGACACATCTGGAAGAATGCTTGTAGTAGTGAACCATCAGTTGTAGTGCTTGAAAGGCTAAGGCTTGCAGCAGTTCTTCTATTGAGTGTTTCATAAAAAAAAAGCAACATTGTTTTGTTCAAAAAACAAAGCACACTACATAGATATAGTTATTTCGTTTGTTGCTGTTGGTTTTTGGCCTAATAGGTTCCTATCTTTGTGTTTTTTGCTTGGATTCATCTTGAATCATGTAAATAGTTTTGCTGTCATCCACCCTTTTCTAAATGAAGAGGTAAAAAAAAAGGCATTTGGAAACTGTGGTTGACAAATATTTATCATGATCAACGGAAGTGTAAGTAACATATAACAATATCGTTCTCCCTTTCTGATCCAAGCATTTTAGGCAATCTTCCCCCATATATGCTTTAATGGTGGTTACAGGGGCATTGAAGGAATGGGTTGTCAATTTTGTCCTTCCCTCCAATTTTTCTGTTTTCTGCATTTCTGGTACTTGGGCATCATCTATTTGCATCTATTTCACGTGCACTGGAAAAAAGTATCTCAGAAAAGATGAAGAACATAATGGCGATAGGTTTCTATAGTTACCTGATTAGGTGAGATAATTACCACTACATTCCTTTGTTCCTTTCCTAGAGGCAATCAACTGAAGGCGTAATTTGACACAGGATTTTTCTGATTATTAAACTTGCCTTATTTTATCTGGTTTATCAATAGTGATGTTTCATGTGTTCATATTTTTTTAATATGATACAACCAGATGCTATATGTTCTGCCAATTTCTACCCAACTAATTTTTTTCACGTCTTTGTTCTTATTCAGTCAGTCTGATCAACTTCCCACGAAGAACTATGTCGTCTGGGATGCACATTCAACCAGCCCAACAACCTGAGGAACAACCAGCCAATAACCAAACTTCTAGCCACAATGAAATGAACTCTACTCAGACTTCTACTATGCAGCTTGCCTCAACCAGAAGTGGTGCTATAAGTGTAAGCAACAATTTCAGTACTGCACCGTCCACTACATCTGCAAGTACCATTGCTGGACTCCTACATCAGAACTCGATGAATTCCAGACAAGAAAACCCAATCAACAACGTGAGCGGTCCCTATGGTGGTGGAAACACAGTTCAGATTCCATCAGCTAGTTCATCCAACTCACTTCCACAATCCCAACCCAATCCCTCTTCTCCTTTTCCATCGGCGACACCTTCTATGCCTAACAATAATGCTCCTCAGAACTCCCATGCTGCTCCACACTTAGACCCCACAAGTTCAGCAGCCAATATTGCTACAATGTTGCCACCACCAAATCAATCCAATGAAGCTGAACTGAATGACTCCCAAAGCTCTGTGCAACAATTCATCCAAGAAATGTTGTCCTCACAGCTTAATGGTGGTGGTTCCTTGGGCACTGATATGAAGGGCATCAATGGAATCACTCCGGCTTTAAATGGAGGAAATTCAGTGGTTGGAAATGGAATGGCCCACAGTTTGCCCACAGGCGGGATGGGGTTTGGGAGTGCAGGAGGAATCGGCGCAACAGCTATGCCTAATGGAATTAGAAATATGATGGCTAACAACACCATGACTTCAAACGGGAGAGTTGGAATGAATTCTATGATACAAGACCCTGGAATAAACAACCATCAACCAGATTTGGGAAACAGGCTAATGAGCACTGGACTTGGAACAATGAATGGCTTCAATAATCTACAGTTCGATTGGAAACACACTTCCTAGGATGACGAGTATCATTGAGTCTACCAAGGTGCACTCCATGGAATAATGGCTGCCTCATCTGTGGAAGAAAACACTTCTGCCTCCTTGAGAAGCACCAGTGATTTAATCTCCAAGCCTGCAACTACAGGTTTCAGAGGTTTTCACCTTGCTTAACCCAGACTAGTTCCCCACAAGAGAGGATATTGCTGGGCGTCTGACCCCTCAACTAAAGTTTCTGCTGCTGTTCTCCATATCCTCATAGTATTGTTTGTATGGTGTTTTGGCAGTCATATTGTGGTGTTTATAGAGCATAGTCTTGCTAGCACCCTCTAACATGAGCGATCAGTATAGAGGGGTGATGCTAATATGGACTTTTGGTGCCATTGGCCACCGTGGATTCACAACGACCTGGAAATACTGAAGCAAGAATCGAGTTTTGTGAGATGATGTTTCATCCACATCCAGGGATATGTATAACTACACGTGTGAAGAGTTTTTTAAAATCCTCTCTCGTCTAATAATCAAGCATATGGTTGTCTTCTCCCACATATCTTGTAGCAAAGCATTACAAGATATATGGCCTCAAGATGTTGAGTGGGAGTGCCTCATGTAAGTTTTGCTTTAACTACTTGTAAATTGTGACAGATACATTTTCTTTAACTTATGATTTCTCTGAATCTCTGATCCCTTTTTTGGGGTTATATGTGATTTGGTTTTACTCATATATCATATCCCTCGAACATAAAATTTTTGTGAGGACTATTATGGCTGCTGCCATATGTTTGCATACTTTACGTTATTGATTCATTTATTGTGTTTGAGCATAAATTTGTGTTGTTGCTGTTCTATTTCATTCTTGAATGTTACTTTGATAGACGACGATATTCCGCAACTTGTGCCCTGTTACAACAGTTGCTTGGTATTCCAATGTACATGGATACAAACAAGTGTTCCAAAAGAGCCACGGTTCACATCTCAACATGCTTTATTGTTGCAATCAGGGTGGATTTTGGCATGGCACCGACGATGCTCTCCTCCTTGCTGTTCTTGAATAGCAGCACCATCGGCACACTCCAGATCCCACAGCGAGTTGCGATGTTTGGGCAGTCGTCAGTATTAATTTAGTAGCATTGGACCTCCCCAGCATACTCCTTTGTGAGCTTGTCTGGCGCCCAGAACTCGACCACTACCCTATCGTCCACCGCACTGCTCCAGTTTGCATCATTTTCTAGCAACGCTGCACCAAATTCACTAGTGTTCTGAATTATGATAAAGTCAAAGCCAGTCAGCATTTTTATTGTCAAATGATCATTTGCCTACCGAGCTTTTTGCTGCACATACTAGCTGTGCTCCTCGGCCACCGGAGGCAGGAGATGCAATTGCTGTTATTCTGCTTGACAACTTGGATGGTTGCAGCTTGATTTTATTCTTGGATGGTCTTTGCTGCTGTTCGATTTGGGTAACATATGCCCTCGTAGTGGTGGGAGGTGCTATGGTGGTCTCCTGGAAGCATGATTCTAATATCATCTTAAGAGTCTCTATTTTGCTACTTGTGGAAGATCTCACAGTAAGGGTGGAAGATGTAGGAGTTGGATGGATATAGGCTTAAACAGATGCAGCAATGGAAACACGCAACACAATTGTTTTTCTTTATTTTCCTATTGATATTTATTCGTGTGCATGGATATCCACATGAGTGTGAGGTGCCTAATTGTTGGTGTTCCGTGTGGAGGAGAAGTGCTGTGATTTGGGTATGTGGATCGTCACTTCTATTGCAACAAGAAGCATTAATTCTCTCTCTACCAGGCTTGGATATGTCAGTCTTTGTCTTCTCCAAATCTTTGGATTAGTTGATGGAAATGCTTGTGGACAGCAGTAGGATAACCGAAAGCGCCTTATAGGACCTGCAATTCTGAATCATACCGTAAGGGTCATAAATTCATAATTGGGTTGGATGCATTTTGGTTATTGGATGCATTTTCAGTGTTCTGCTATTTTGGATATGGACTTGGTCAAGTCCTAAGTCCACGTTGAAAGTAAATAGTTTTTCTTTATGAACTAAAAGACGTAAATCTTAATTTGAACCTTTCCAACCCCGGAACAAAAATAGTATCAGAAAATTCCTGCAAACATAACGCCTTCAATTTTCACCGCTGAATTGTAAAAGACTTACAACTACAAAGACCAAAAACTTTTATGATGGTATGTTAGATACCTGCGACTACAGAAGGTCGACGCGATTTCGAAGAGATCTGATCTCATACTTAGACATGGAAATCCGGATCGGACCAGTTCTGGACCTCTTGGCCCAGTCCAGGCCCGACATGGTCTGGGTCCGATAATCCTATCCGTAGGTCGGGTAGGGTCAGGTCCGCAGTGGACCCTGTCAGGCCTAGGGGTCAGGTCCGCAAAGGTCCGTTTACTAGACCTAATTTGACTCATGAAACAGCCTAGACCGGATTGGACCGACCCGCCTGCATAATTGAAAAAGAAAAAAAAACACACAAGCCCGATTCATGTAAAAAACACAAAATAAAATAAAATAAAATACACAAGGCCGAGCTCAACCTGACCCTTTAAAAAAATAATAATAATAAACATGCAACGGTCCAAATGATCGTTGCAAATGGTGTTGTCAAACGGCTAAATTTGCAACGGCCATTTCATTTAATTTTAAAAAAAAAAAAACTAAAAATCCACTCCATTTATCCTATAACTACCTCCCACTTCATTCATTTTTCTTTACAACTCAATTTTCTCTTCTCTTCTTCACTACAACTTTCTCCCAACTTTCAAGTGAGGATTTTCAAGTGAAGATTTCGTTGTTTGGCTTTGGATTCTGCCCCGTCGTCTATTCTCCAATCTCCACACGACACCAACTGAGCCAGCAACATCAAAATTTATCTACTTCTAATCCCTTCAAATTCTTTACTTCTAATCCTTCCATTTTTGGGTTTTGGTTTTTGTGGGTTAAGGGTTTTATTATTTTATATTCATTTTTTATATTAAAATGAAATATATTGGCAATGTTGGTAGTCATGACTATATCCCTAGTATGGAGTCAGATCAACCTCAGTCTATCCCAACACAGACTACACAGTCTACAGCCACTAAAAAAACCTAGGAAACAAAGTTTTTGGGTTTGGGAGCATGTTACAATAAACCATGTAAATCAAATTAGGTGTTATTATAGTTATTGTAATACCACATACACATGTCCTAGGAGAGGGAGTGTAGGTCATATATCTAGACATTTACAAAATTATATATCCAAACATAATAAAGATGACAACACAGATTTAAAACAATCGAAATTATAAGTAGGATCTAGTGGTATAATTAATTGGAAATATAATACAGAAGAAGTTAAGGAAGGAATAACTAAATTTACAGTAAAAAACGAATAAACATTTTCTTTTTCTGAAAATAAAAATTTTGAATCATGTATGCAAAATTATTTAAATCCACAGTTTAAAAGATTTTCTAGAAATACAACAAGAAATATAATTTATAAGACATTTAAAAAAGATAAAAAAGATTTAATTGGAATATTTTTTA
>JAMKQA010250061.1:0-12238 GCA_024699735.1 Posidonia australis | reverse complement strand
TAGCTTTTAAGTGGATTTAATTTAATTTGTTTAGTTTTAAGTGTAATTGGGTCAGAGTGGGCCAGTGTGGGTCTAATTAGGCTTGTGTGGGCTTGTGCGGGCCTAAGTGGGCTAGGATTTTGGTGGTTGCAACCAGAGCATCAACCGGAGGAGCCTGTTGCCAAGTGACTTCAAAATCGGGGTGTCTACACCCAGCATATAGGTCAGCAGTCGCATGCATTCGCATTTGCATTTGGCAATAAGTCATGACTTTCGGTGCATCCGCCGGATAAGTGACTTACTGCCTACAACAAACACCATCCTTCTGTAACCTCAAAATGGAGGTATCTTGTCAACCCTGAGCATCGGTCTTGGTTCCTTTCATCCCTCAACCTCACTCAGGGAGGGGCATCTGTAGACACCCCGATTTTGAGGTGACTCATAGATAAGCTTTCCAGATGTTGCTTTGGATGTGGCTAACCCAACCACCTTTTGAATCCCATTAGCTAAGCCAACCACATGCCCATAGCAGGCCCGCAACCCAATTAGAAATCCAGACAAGTAGGGGAGAGCACCTAGTTGGAGCACCAATGTGGAGCACCTGCTTGGAGCATCGAGCAGGAGCACTACAGTGGCACACCTAGCTGGAGCACTAGACTGGCACACCTACCTGGCGCATCAAGCTGGCGTGCAGCCATTTCTTAGACTGCTGGCTGCTGGCTTTCCACCTCCCATGGTTGTTACCTCCACCAACGAATATGCCACGGAATCTTCCCAGGCTCTTCGTTTACGAGGCTCCTTGCATCCTCTAGGAGTTACCCTTAGGAAATCCTATATAAGGACCCCTATAGGCAACCATTAGAAGAGGTTAGAAACCTTGATTTCAGCAATCCTGATCTGAGCAAACATCTTGGGCAAGCCATATACTCTCTCCAGCAGCCTATTCTCGTTTTCTGGAGTATTCCCTTGCATTCCAAGGCATTCTCAGCCCTTCCAAAGCAACAGGGATCCCTCTATCTTTGATATTTCAAGAAGGAACATCTAGGGAGGTAGGTCTTCTCTTTTCCTTCTACTTTTATTTCAGCTCTTGCACCAAGCTAAAACATGCCATGCATTCACATATAACCTGATTTTGATTGTTGTCTGCATAAGAGTTTTATGATGAGATTGCTTGTTTCCTGTGCAAGATATTCAACATATAAATCTGCATGATAAAAATCTGCACCTTGTAGTTCTCATGAGTTGCTTTTTCCTTTTTTCTTACATGAGAAATCCTAGTTCATATACATGTATGCTAGGGAAGATGCAGTAGATATGTTGTTTATGTATCCATCATGCATATGTTTTGTTCAAATTGTTTTCTCATTTCCTCTTTTTTAGAATCCCATGCAAGCATATGCAACCCATAAACCCATGATTTAATGTGATTTGGAATCAAAAGATAAAGACATACATTTGATAGGGTGATATCATGTTCTAGTCTTCCATCCTCTACATAAACTGATTTGGGTTAAAGAATAGTCATTCATCTCTGAATCTGGACCAGATTCTGGATCAGACTGCAGTCTGATTCAGCCATTCTGGAGAGCACCATTCTGTAGCACTAGAGTGGCGCACCAACCCGGAGTACCACTCTGGCGCACCATTCAGGTGCACTAGACTGGTTAGAGAGCAAAACACTCACTTTTGCATCCCTGATTGCATAATTTTGGATGACTTTGCGTCTGATCCTTTTGCTGTTGGTTCTCAGATATTCCATGGTTTTGCATGCATGTTTTCAGCCCTAAATAACAATTGTTTCCTAGTTATTTTCCCCTTTGAATGTTCAATCTATGGCTAAAATCTGGTAGGTTGTTTGTCTCTACTCCAATATGGTGAACCTTGTGCATCAGTTGATGATCCAGAGATACGTCTGAACCTTCTTGCATACATCTTAGCATGAATAGGTTGGAATCTTGTGTGAGGCTACTAGCCCTTGAGCACAAGGTCCACAAGTCATTACACTTGCATTTCTTTCACTTTTAAAGAATATTTTTCAAGTTTTGTAAAGGGTTTTACATGGCATGGTTTACTGGAATGTATTCATATGCATGGCTTTCTGGTATTTTCCTTGGCATATCTTTCTGGCCCACACAAGAGCACATAGGTGGCGCACCTGACTGGAGCACCAGTCTGGCGCACCTAACAGGCGTAGAAGCCTGTTTTCAGTAGCACACAGCAAGTTTTTGCATGGTTTTTAGCATGATTTCCAACTTTGATTTGCTTTCAGTTTTCTTTGGCTTTCTTCCTTGATATATCAGGAGGGCATAGCTCTGTTTTTAGTCCTTTTCATGCATGATAAACTGCATTTGGCATATAGCAAAGCAAGGATGAAAAATCACTCAAAATACTAGATCCTTGATCTTATTTATGCAATATCTTTGCATCGACGCTTGACCCGATATATGAGCGATATCTCTGAGCACTAGGACACACCCTGCACATCATGCACCCTTATTTAGCATAAGACACCAGGCATGGCATGGCATATCGCCCTCGGGCGTACAGCAAAGGCTGAGAAAGCCGACATTCCATAAGCAAATGAGAAACCTATAGAAGACTGATTTATCAGGCGCGCGAGGGTGCCTAATTCCTTCCTCGTGCGTAACAGGGATCCTTACCTATTTCTGGTTTTCCAAGACCTTTTCCAGTGGTTTTTATATACATGATTTGAATGATTCTTTTATGGTTTTCCTCGTCTTCCATTTTAATAGACTAGGTGGCGACTCCTGCATTTGCATTTTTATTTTTATTATTTTTGCCATGACTTTGCAGATCCTCGTGTATTTGGCCTTTCACGTCAAGTCCTCGAGGCTGGCGCCGGCATGGTTACAGACGTCAGCATTGCCTAAGGGTGTTTGTATCAGTAGAGGTGGGCACCCAAACCGTTCAAACCGGTTAACCGAACCAAACCATTTTTAGTGATTTGGTTCCGTTTGGTTAACCGGTTTGAACGGTTTAGGTGTCGGTTTAGTTTTTCAAATTCAGTGGTTTCGTTTGGTTTGGAATATCTCCAAACCAAACCATATGGTTCAATTTGTGATTTCAAGGTTGATTTAACTGAACCAAATCGAACCTAATATAAATTATATATGTTGATATGTATATTAAATATTTAAAAGAATATAATTAGGGATTTAGGATTTAGAACCATGGCTCAAATCATGGTCATTCTTAAGTATCTTTTACTAGGTTTTTTTTAACTGATTATCATTGGAAGTCAAACAAAAACATTTCTGGTCATTTTTATATATCTATTACCAGGATGTTTTACGTTTGATACTTACAATCGATAAGCTTCACTATTGTAAATCTATCATAACATGATACATGAGAATTTCATATTACTAGAAATCCTGATTTCTGTTTAGAATTTCTATTTTCATTGCAGTATTAGACATGGTTATTGTCAGTTTATCTCATATCTAGTTATATTCTTTTGTTTTTAACTATCAGCATTTTATTTTTTTTCTATATGTTTTATTAAATGGTTAAACCACAAATCGAATCGAACTGAACCATTTTTGAATGGTTTGGTTTCAATAGATAAAATGGTTCGATTCGTTTGAAAATTGTTCAAATCGAACTATAAGGTTTGGTTTGTGGTTTTGTCTTAAACCAAACTGTGCTCACCCGTATGTACCAGTGAGCTTTTTCCTCTTCTTCTTTTTCTTACAAAAATAATATTAAAAATATGGATTAATATAGTGTAGTAAGAAATTCAACAAAATAAAATATAACTATGAAATAAAAGGAGAAAACTTATCTAAGGGATTTTATCCCCGAGGTTGCAACTAAATATATATGCCTAGCTACAACATGCAAAGTATGTGTAACATGAAACATGCAAAATGAAAACCCCTTTTGTTTATTATGCGTATGCAGGACGCAAGATGTCGGTGTGACGTGGTCGAAACCAACAAAAAAACTTAAGCCCTCCCTCAAAACTTCTCTACTTCCTCTTTCTCAAAATTATTTCCCTTCTCTTTTGGATAATTTCTGGTCCTTTAGATCAGATTCTGGTTACTTCCTGAATTAGTCTTTTGGGCTCCCCGTCTCAATCCTACTTCCAGTCCTCCTCTCTCTTATGATAATTTGCCCTTTTTCTGAATGTGTGACTGATCTCCCCAAAGGCTGAGGGTGCTCTTCTATTTATAAATGCACAGGAGGATCAGAAAAGGCAAAAAGATCCAAATTTGGAAAGATTGGACAGCTACAAACAAAAGTTTCCATTTCGGAAGTGTTGTATGCCTAGATTTGAGCGTTCTACGTTAAACATCCCAAATGGGGAGTTCAACACACCTAGGCTGTCAATAGAAATATTCCTCCATTAAAAGGACTAATAAAGTCTGGTCAAAGTCAAAATGGCACCTAGCACGACTAACAAAGTCTTCTAAAAAAGGAAACTATTTGAATTCAAAATTTTCCAAAGGAGAAAAGTGACTGATGTGACATTACTGAGTTGTCAAGTATAAAACACCTAGAACTGGGTGTTCTATGTTGAATGCCCAAAATCAGCATTACAATACCCTTAGGCTAGAAACTTATCAAATTTGATTGCCAATTCAAATGTGGGTAAACGAGTGATTTAATGAGGTAATAAAGACTTCTAAATGAGACAATAAGATTCGCTGATATTGATAAGGATATACGCTAACTCCTAAAAAGGAAAGTTTGACAAGAATGAGAGGGAAATGACCTAGAGGTATTGAATGCCCAGTTTTGGGAATTCAACGTTGAACACCCAGTTTTGGAAGTTCAACAACTAAGACTAGTAAATGGGCTTTTGGAGAGTATTTGTGTAATGACCCAGTTTTAGAAGTGGTGCTTTGGCTAGATAATTAAGGTGAAATTAAGGTGTGTTGGGCAATAGGGGCCCTAGTGCCTAATGTGGGACACGTTCTCAATAGTGTCTAACGCTTGGATTGTATGTTTCTAGCCTTTTTGGTGTAGTGTGGTTCAGATGTTGTGCCAACCCTTGTGGGAGTTTTGAGGGTTTGTCCTGTGCTCTGGTGGTAGATCTCAATTTGCACGAGTCACGTAGACGTGGAAGTTCACATGATCTAGTTTCGTACTTATGGCTTTCTTTCTTTTCTTCCCTTCTTTCTCTTTCATTTCCTTCTTTCTTTTCTCTTCCCTAGGCCCCACCCCCACTCCTTCCTCTTCTTATTCTTCTTCTTCATTGGGGAGGAGAGACGAAGAGAGAGAGAGAGAGAGAGAGAGGGGCGAGATGTGTGAGAGAGAGAGGGGCGAGATGTGTGAGAGAGAGAAAGACAACTGGAGAAGGGAGGATGAAGCTGCCACCGTGCCGTCGTCGTAGCGTGGATGAGAGGAGTAACTCGTGGTTGGAGGAGGAGCGTCGTCGTCCGTCTCGCGTCGCTGCGTCTTTGGTGGAGGTACGCACCCTATAGATTTTATTTTGGTTCCAAATTTATACCATAGGTGCATGTTAGTGTGCTAGTAATTGTAGAAATTTTATTAGAATTTATTGTGCATTTGTGGGTCATTTATGACTGTATTTATGATTTGGGGTGAATAATATCCCCTTTGTGTTTTCTGTTGTTTTCTCAAGATCCACTTGATGGATCTCGGTGTTGCTTGTCTGGTTTGGAAGATCTCGTCGAGATCTTCATTTTGATATATTGTTTGCATGGTTTAGATTGGTGGTTTGTAGGATTGGGCTTTGGGTCCTATTTCGGGGTACCCTGCAGTCACCTGGTTCAGCATGCCGAATTATTTTGGTATGCCGATTTTGTTACAGATTGTCCCCTTGATCCTTGATTCGGTTGATCAAATTTATTCAGTCTATCGTTTTGGGTATTGGGTGTTGACAGAACTCCTGGTTCGGTCGACTGAACATTTTAGGTCTACCGAATCTAGAGTTTTCGGTCGACCATTCCATTTTGGTCTGCCGATCCTAGCCTTGATCTTGCATTAAGATATTTTATGTTTTAATTAATATATATATATATATATATGTGTGTGTGTGTGTATTAATCTTGGGGAGATAAATATGATGGCATAAATGATTAGAATAATCATTAGAATGGTCTAGGGTTTGCCTAAAACGAATTAGCAAGATTCCACCTCGGGTATGGTTAGAATAAAAGATGAAATAATTTAGAAATAATAGGTTCTTTCCCCGAATGGTTTAGATTGGACTTTAAGGATAATGATAGCATCCCTAGGTCTAGGGCTTGTGTGGTTTCGTAGGCGGTGCACTGAATGGAGTATTCAGTGGCACTACCCTGAGTCTTTGAGTCAATCTAGTTGTGCTCTCGAGGGACACAAGCTAGTAGTGTTGGAATAAATGAGTAATTTACGATGATTTTGATGATAACAAAAGTAATCCAATATAATCTAACGGAATGGTTTGAAAATTACTGTTGTATCAAAAAGTACAGGTGAATTATCACAGAGGCGGGAATGAAGAAAGCAAAAAGGGGTTTCATGAAAATTCTTGTACTAAAGTGTAAAGTTTTATTGTACTTATTATTAATTCAAAAAGGGTGTAAAAACGACATACTAAAAGATAATGGTATACCGTATGAGAAAAGTTGTTTGTGAAATTCTGTAATTGTAAGATGAAAATCAGTACTCCGACCAAATTCAGCACACCGAATAAGGAAAAATCAGGACATGACACGGCACATTGAAACGCAAAAGACAGAGGATGGAAGCAGAGATCAAAATGACACACCAGATATTTTTAGCATTCCGAATTAGAAGATTTTGGTATACCGAAGTTATTAAGGCATATCGAATTGCCCGTGAAATGCATTATTGCAAAGAAAAGCAGCTCTTTGAAACTTGACCGGACTTCCAAAGTAACTAGTCTTTACTAGCCAGTAGACAGAATTTTCCCTCCTTAAACCTATAAAAGGCCTCCTAATCACCCCTTAAGTATCATCAAGCACTACTAATGCCTTTCTCTTCATATTACTGCCCTTGCTTAAAGCTCCATTCACATTCTTAGCAAAATTTCTCCCAAGTCCACTGATTCAAAAAGCATATCAAGAGATTGGCACTTGCGAGAAAGATTCAAGGTTGTGTGATCAAGCAATCATTGTAATTCTCCGGTTGGGAGAAGGTTTCGCAGTTTGCAGGTGTAGGTAAGGATTTGCCTATCAAGTAAGTATTTACTTTAATTAGTTAAAGAAAACTCTCGAGGGTTTCTCGAGGAGTGGACTAGGCCAGGGTTTGGCCAAACCACTATAAAATTCTCTATGTTTTTTATTGTCTCCCATCCCCTTCTTTGCATGAATTAGCTTATTTTTCAAATCATTGTTCAGTTGCTCGAGATTGTAATATAAATATTTAATTTGTAAAATATCTTGTGATTCATTATTCACCCTCCTTTAGCGAAGCCTAAGGATCCAATAATTGGTATCTGAGCATGGTTTATCTAGGTTTAAAAGACTTAACAATCTTCTAGATATGGCTTCTAGTTCATCCAACACTATTGTAGAGGGACAGAGTATAAATAGACCTCCTTTTTTTAATAATTTAAACTATGGTAATTGGAAATGTAGAATGATAATCTATTTAAAATCTATAAACATTGAATTATGGGATATTGTCATCAATGATTACACCCCTAATAATGCATCTTATAAGGAATGGAATAATTAAGAAAAGAGGATAGCATAACTTGATGCAAAAGGGCTTAATATATTATTCTGTGCAGTTAATCAAGATCAATTTAATAAAATATCGAATTGGAATACCTCACATGAAGCTTGGTATAATTTAGAAATTACACATGAAGGTACAAATCAAGTAAAAGAGACTAAGATCAACATGTTAAATCACAATATGAACTATTCAAAATGAACCAAGAAGAATCTATTGCAGAAATGTTTGCTAGGTTCAATGAAATAACAAATACATTACACTCTCTTGTGAAAGTGATCCCTTAATCTGATTTGGTACGAAAATTTCTTAGGTCTCTAATTAGTGAATGGGAAAAGAAAACTACAGCTATTGAAAAGCCAAAGATTTGTCAAAATACTCCTTAGAGGATTTGATTGGTAATTTAACCTCATATGAAGTACAAATTAAAGAAAAAAAAAAGAAAAAGAAAAAGAAAAAGAAGAAAAAAAGACAACCAAAAGAAAAAATATTGTTTTAAAAATCACCTCAGATATAGATAACTCTGAAAGTAAGGACGAGGAAAAAGAAGATATAGCTTTGTTAACTCGAAAGTTCAAAAGGTTCATGAAAAGAAGTAAGTCCCTCAAGAAAAAGAATAATCCACAAACAGAAACTCCATTATGTTTCAAGTGTAACAAACCCGAACACTTTAAAAAAGATTGCCCACTATTAAAAATGAAAATATCTAAAAATAATGAGAAAAGATTTAAAAGAAAAGTTCTCCAAGCAACATGGGATGAAAGTGACTCTTCATCCGATGAGGTGTTCGATGGCGAGAAAGCAAACATGTGCTTTATGGCTTGTGATGAGGAATCCTTTCTAAATGAAAATGAAATTAACACAGAAGAACTTGTAGAAGCTTTTGATGAACTCTACTCAAAATACAAGATGCTAAAATTAAAATCAACCAAACAAATTTAACAATTGTTAAAAGAGAATAAAGAATTGATTAAGGAAGGAAAAATCTTAGTTGATGAAAATCATGAAATAAACGATAAAAATATTGAATTGAACATGAGTATTGGTCAAATGAAATATAAAATTAAAAATCCTAAAAATGATATTACCTCTCTAAAGAATAAAAGCAAAGACTTACTAGATATAGTAACAAAATTCACCAAGGGCAAAGAAAATCTAGACAAACTACTTTCCAATCAAAGACCAACATTTCACAAACATGGATTAGGATATTCAAAATTTAATGACATACCATATGAAAATGGCTTTATTAGAACATCAACCAGTGAAAATTATGTCTTTGTTGTAAAGAAGTACTCTAGGTGGTTTGATAAGAAAACCAACTCTCCAAATAACAATGTAAAGAAAACAAATACAATATAGGTTCCTAAGACTATGCTTTCATTTATAATGTAGGAACATGATGAACTCAAAATGGATTCTTGACAATGGTTGCTCTCGTCATATGACAGGAGACCACACTCTTCTTTGCTCTTTAAGTCCTAAAGAAGAAGGAGAAGTCACTTTTGGAGATAATGTTAAAGGAAAGATTGTCGGGATTGGAAATGTCAGTAATTCTGAAAATCCTTCTATAGAAAATGTTTTATTAGTCGATGACTTAAAACATAACTTGATTAGTATTAGCCAATTGTGTGACGTAAGTTATAAGGTATTGTTTGATAAAATTGAATGTACCATAATCGATTCAAAAACAAATGAAACCATATTTATTGGAAATAGAAAAAATAATGTCTACAAAATAAAAATCACATATAAACCTAATAAAATCATATCTTGTTTTGCTTCATCAAATGACGAACATTGGTTATGGCATAAGAGACTTGACCATACAAATATGGGTGAACAATCTAATTTGTCTAAAGGTGATCTTGTAATTTGTTTACCAAAAATTGATTTCAAAAAGAACAAAGTATGCGATGCATACCAATTTGGAAAACAAACTAAATCTTCTTTCAAAATAAAAGACAGTTTCTACTACCAAACCATTGGAACTAATTCATATGGATTTGTTTGGGCTTAGTAGAATATTAAGTCTAAGGGGTTAAAGATATGTTTCGTAATTATTGATGATTTTTCACGTTTTACTTGGGTTATTTTCTTAGCAAATAAAAATGTCGTTTTCTCTGAATTTCAAAAGTTTTGCAAAAGGGTTCAAAATGAAAAAAGTCTAAAGATCAGTAAAATAAAAAGTGGTCATGGGGGGAATTTGAAAATAACAAACTTGAAATTTTTTGTCAAATAAATGGTTTAAACATAGTTTTTTTTCTTCAATAACTCCTCAACAAAATGGGGTTATTGAAAGAAAAAATAGATCCCTTCAAGAAATGACTAAGAACATGCTTTGTGAAAACAATTTGCCAAAACATTTTTAGGCCGAAGTCATAAATACTTCTTGTTATATTTTGAACCAAGTTTTGATTCGACTAATTTAAAATAAAACTCCATTCGAGCTTTAGTTTTGCAAGACCCCTAGAATCTCCTACTTTAAAGTTTTTGAGTGTAAGTGTTTCATTTTAAACACTAAGGATAATTTGAATAAGTTTGATCCCAAATCTAATGAAGGAATATTCCTTGGATATTCTTCTAGGAGTAAGGCTTATAGAGTATACAATAAAAGAACACTAATAATAGAAGAATCAATGCATGTAAATTTTGAAAATAATGAAACTAAAATAATAAATATAGATAATAATGATGAACAAGAAATAAATGAAAATACATTGGATAACCTAAATAAGGAAGAAGAACTTAAGGATGAACAACCTAGTCATAAGGATTGGCAATATATGTCTAGCTATCCCAAGGAACTCATCATCGATGAAGTATCCAAAGGAATCCAAATACGATCTAATCTTGATCATGGTTGCGCAACTCATGCCCTTGTATCATCTATTGAACCAAAAAATGTAAATGATGCTTGTAGCGATGAATTTTGGATTAATGCCATGCATGAGGAATTAAGTCAATTCGAAAGAAACAATGTATGGAAATTAGTTTCAAAACCAAAAAATCACCAAATAATTGGAACTAAATGGGTATTTAGAAATAAATTTGATGAATTAAGAAACGTAGTTAGAAATGAGGCTAGATTAGTAGCACAAGGATACAACCAAGAGGAAGGAATAGACTTTGATTAAACATATGCTCCTATGGCTATATTAGAATCAATTAAGATCCTTTTAGCCTATGCCAGCCATGTAGGTTTTAAGTTATTTCAAATGGATGTCAAGAGTGCATTTTTAAATGGATTTGTAAAAGAAGAGGTCTATGTTAAGCAACCTCCAGGATTTGAAAATGAGACCTATCCGGATCATGTTTATATGTTGAATAAGGCACATTATGGATTAAAACAAACACCAAGGGTTTGGTACGAAAGATTAAGAAAATACTTGATTAATAATAATTTTACAATTGGTGCTATAGACAAACCTTATTCACAAAGCAAGTAGAAAAGGATCTATTAATAGTCCAGATCTATGTAGATGATATTGTTTTTGGATTTACAGATGAAAAATAATGCAATTAATTTTCAACAATCATGTAAAAAGAATTTGAGATGAGTATGATGGGTGAGTTATCATTCTTTCTAGGAATTCAAATAAAACAAACTAAAGAAGGAATATTTATAAATCAAGAAAAATAAACCAATGAATTATTAAAGAAATTTGGGATGAAGAAGAGCAAAATAAATAAAACCCCTATGAGTACATCCACAAGATTGGAAAAAGATGAATTTGGACAAAAAATGGACCAAAGGTTGTATAGAAGAATGATAGGATCCTTGTTGTACTTAACTGCTAGAAGGCTAGACATTATGTTTAGGGTATGTCTATGTGCCAGATTCCAAGCCTCTCCAATGGAATCACACTTAACCGTGGTTAAGAGAATACTAAGATATCTACGAGGATCTATAGGATATGGGTTATTCTACCCTAGCAAGACTAGCTTGGACTTAGTAAGAAATAGTGATGTGGATTATGCTAGGTGTAGGAATGATAGGAAGAGTACCAGTGGAATATGTAAATTTTTGGGACATTCCTTGGTTTCTTGGTTCAGTAGGAAACAAATTAGTGTGGCACTTTCAACAATCGAGGGTAAGTACAATGCAACTGGATGTTGTTGTGCACAAATTCTTTGGATGAAACAAATATTAAAAGATTTTAGTTTAAACTTATCAATAACTTCAATATATTGTGATAATACAAGTGCCATTAATTTATCTAAAAATCCTGTACATCATTCACGAACTAAACATATTGAAATTAGGCGTCATTTAAAACAAGATAATGTTCTTAAAAATAATATAAAATTAGATTTAATTCCACCTAAAGAACAAGTAGCAGATATATTTACAAAACCTCTAGATGAACAACAATTCACTAAAATTAGAAGAGATTTAGGTATTTGTACACTATCAGATATAACATAAATCATTGTAAAAATAATTGTTTCGGTATACCGAATTTATCTGTATTGATTTACCAATTTATATCAGAATACCGAATTTCTCTGTATCGGTTTACCGATTTATATCGGAACACCAAATTTCTCTGAGTTATGTTTGATGATCTTCCGATTATATCACGGA